>BLKR01005991.1:0-67569 GCA_011170035.1 Teleogryllus occipitalis | reverse complement strand
AAAACTGGCTTCAAATTTTTTCCTTCAATTTTTGGTATGGATAGTGATAAATGCGTGATAATATAAGATGACATAAACGCCATGTTTCTCTCCTTTTGTTTTTTTTTAATTACAAAAATTTAGTTTTTTGACTCGTCTCTTACGTTGGTAATATTTACATTAGAGGCAATTTCTTCTTTATGAGTTCATGTGCTTTAAATAATGTCAAATAATGTTTATTGAAAATTCGACAGTTTTCTGTGAAAATGAACTAAAAATTTCGCATTTTCAAAAGCGCTCAAATGCCATTTTCTCCAAAATGGCTCCAAATTTCTTCTTCAAACT
This sequence comes from Teleogryllus occipitalis, assembly GCA_011170035.1. Lineage (NCBI taxonomy): Eukaryota > Metazoa > Arthropoda > Insecta > Orthoptera > Gryllidae > Teleogryllus > Teleogryllus occipitalis. The sequence goes on along the minus strand of BLKR01005991.1, from coordinate 67,245 downwards.
TTTACAACAGATAGTGGTAATGGCACTATTTAACATGACGTAAAGTTCATTTTGGTGTATTCTTTTGTTTTTTCAAAAATTACACAAATGTAATTTGTTTGAAATGTATTTCACGCCGTTAATATGCACATCTCAATGGATTTGTATATATTATTGAATTTTGAGCGGAAGTTATTTAAATTACTTCAAATGTAGTTTTTCGAAAATTCAATAGATTCCTGTGGAAAAGAGCTTCAAATTTCGCATTTATAGTAACGCTTAACGCCGTTTTCTTCAAGACGGCTCCAAATTTTTCAATGAAAATTCCTATTTAGGACAAGGTTCTTGCCTTCTATACTATTCTTAAAATAATATTTCAGTTTTACTATTTGGAAACCGAAAAGTTGATAAAATTTCAAAAAAAAAAAAAAACGTGGCGGCGATAGATGGCAGCTGGCAAGAAGGAAGGGCAAGACTACATTACCAGTCCACACCAAGGAAATTAAAAAACTTTACTTCGGGATAGTCTGTGGCATTCTGTAGCACCTCTAGTTTCTCCACGCCACCGTGGTTCTCTCGCTCCAAAATCCCCACCCCTTTCGCAATGTTCATGAGCTCTGTCACGTGACTAACGCTATGCCTCTGGTGGCAACGGTCCGCGCGCTTCTCGAAACTTCAGCCTACCTCTCTGATTGGGTCGAGGCGATCCCACTCCTTAGCAACCTACATTTCCCCATCTAATTGGTTGTTCATTGTGCTCGAGTGGACGCGTAGTGCCTACGTGCGGTGATACACAGCTACCCCCAATCCACCGCCCCCTGATGGTTTTATGGCCTGGGCTTTAGGATTAGCTGGCGGACTGCTACTGTCTTACTGAATGTGACTGTTCCGGTGTCAATTTGACCATTTCTATAAGCAAGGGCGATGCAGAGTGGTCAGAGGGTTTGTGAAGTTGGGGATGGAGGCCCGGGAGTGCCCGCGCTGAAACGCACGTGGCCGTAGGTAATTGTTGTAAACAATGGGTTCTTATTTGGCGTGTCGCAGGGGTCGCGACATGCAGGAGTCGATAAGACTCGTCACAACATATATTATATTATATTAACACACAATGTTATATATAATTACGTATATTACACAAATTATATAAACACACAATTTTCGAATTGATGCAATTCGAAAATGACTACGCTACGATATGGCGATTTGAAATTCTTAGAATTCTTCTCATATTTGGCCGACATGAATGGAAAAACAAAGAGTCTTTCAACTTTCTTTCGTTTATTCAACATATTCACTCCCGTGTAAAAAAACTAGAACCCATTATAGTTTCATCTTCTCTTACACTATTTCTTTCCTACGTCTTTTCAGCCTCTTCTATTCTATTATTATTATTATTATTATTATTATTATTATTATTATTATTATTATTATTATTATTATTATTATATTATTGCGAATAAGTTAATTAGGACTACACAAAGTACTCAGATGTGTTTCTTAACCTTTCTTTGTGCCCATTTTTTTTCATGCTTTGGCTGTGCGCCCGTTTTCTCTCTTCGGTCCAAGCTTTTCCTGTTCTACACTTTGGTACTTCTTCCAAATCAATCCGACATGACCACTTTAGATCTAAATGTGTTTCTATTTTAAAAGTCTTCTTCTGTGATCCCTTATAATTCAAGGTCATTTTTAATTTCGTTGATATATTTTATAGAGTCAGTTTCTGCTTTAGTCCTATTCTCAAAAAATTCAACTATTTGTTTTGTAAGACGATTGGGATTCATTCCTTTGATATGTCCAGAAAAAATGAGTTTTCCCTTTCTGATATCTTTCTGAATATCCTTATATTGTCTGATTTCTGTTCTGCTTCTGTGTCTGTACTGCTCGTCTGTGAATTTTGGAATTATCCTAATTATTTTGCAGTCCTCTTTTTCAGATTTTGTGTATGGAATCTTTGTGATGGTTCTACTCAGTTTCGGAGATTTTCAAAATATTTTGAAACCATGAACTATTCCAATTAGTATATGCTTGGAGGCGTACTTTGACTGCTTGTTCGCACTCCTCATTTCGCCAAGGGTGTTTTTTCTGTTTGTGCATAGGAATTAGATTTTGTACCTTATTAGTAGACTTGTTATTATTATTATTAATATTATTATTATTATTATTATTATTATTATTATTATTATTATTATTATTATTATTATTATTATTATTATTATTATATTTTTTCGGCCATTTATGACCACGCTATACGTTATCTTCAGAGGACCAGTCACAATTATCCCAGAGGGAATAACGTGTGCCATTATAGGAACCAGCGTGATAAGACAAGGTCGGTAAGCCTTGACTTAGGAATTATGAGGAGATAGGATGATGATGATGATGAGGAGGAGGAGGGGTGATGGGATAAACACAAATACGACCATGCCCTACAGCCTCCTCAGCGCAGACTGCCACAACCGTCTATGCCACGGGGTCGGCTTGATGATGATGATGATGATGATGATGAACATGATAATAATGATGATGATGATAATAATAATAATAATAATAATAATAATAATACATAACAAAATTATCAAATTTTGTTTATGATCTTAGTACACGGTACAGTACCTATTGGAGAAAAATTTTTTTTTCCAAAAAGTCATCATTATACCACAATCACCAGGAACCAATTATAATTAAAACCCAAACATTACTTAAACGAAGATTGGTGGCAAAAATATTAATTCAGCTTTCCTTTCGACGTTCCCTTTTTCCCACAATGTGTATTTTTAGCTCGCTAAGTCTAAATATCCTCTATGGAACTTTATGGCTTCCCGGAACAGCTTCCAGAGGATTGCTGAGAGCACGCTATTTTCGCGTCTCTGTATGACCGATGCGCGAGGGAAGTGTAGTAACTTGCCCGAGGCTCAAAAGAGTAGAACTTGCTAAAAATAGGCAAAGACAGATGTTCTACAACAAGTTATAATAAGAATATTCTGGAATGATACGTTCACTCACATTTTGCTAGAAAAAAATTTCAATCACAACATTTAAACAGTATTTATGAAGAGTGTTAAGGACCTGGGAATGTTGTCATAATATTTATACTTAGGACCTACGTTGGCTTGTTTAAATCACAATAGATGAAACCATGGGTTAAACGTTAACTTGGAACATATGAGGTTTATTACAAAACCGCGAACTTTTCTAAAATAACTATTTCTCCCTTAAAGCGAAAACCACATTGAGTATTGTGTGTTGTGTACTAATGATTTATTGCATCCCTGTGGGTGAACTTAACAAATGTCAACCCTAAGCCTTATTTCAATCAGAAAGCTCTTAACTTACTAATCTTAGAACCTACTCTAAACTAAATTCCTAATTTTACCCAAAATTCCTAATTTTACCCAAAATTCCTAATTCTACTCAAAATTCCTAATTTTTCCCAAAATTCCTAATTTTACCCTAAATCCTAATTTTACCCTAAAATCCTAATTCTACCCTAAATCCTAACTTTAGTCTAAATTTCTAATTTTACCTTAAAATTCTAATTTTACGCTCAAAACCCTACTTTACTCTCAAAACCTTATTTCAACCAAAATACCTTATTTTAACCTAAATACCTTATTTTAACCTAAATACCTCATTTTAACCTAAATACCTCATTTTATTTTAACCTAAATACCTTATTTTAACCTAAATACCTTATTTTAACCTAAATACCTTATTTTAACCTAAATACCTTATTTTAACCTAAATACCTTATTTTAACCTAAATACCTTATTTTAACCTAAATACCTTATTTTAACCTAAATATCTTATTTTAACCTAAATATCTTATTTTAACCTAAATATCTTATTTTAACCTAAATATCTTATTTTAACCTAAATATCTTATTTACATATTAAAACGTGTATAACAAAAAACCGTATATTAAGTAAAAAACTTGATTTTAACAAAAAATTAAAAATTAACAAAAACATTGCTTACATTGCGAGTAAAATTATAATGTGGTTGAGAGTTTGTTGCCACGTAGCGACTCTAGTGCTGTTTTCTAAGTGAATAAGAAGTTTCCGTACTTGCGCATTGTTATCTCAAATTACAGAATAAATGAATCGCATTGCTTGAATCGCATTATTGGGGGTGCCTGAGCGCCACTATAAGTATCGAGAGAAAGGTAAACTATGATAAAACGTGTTGCGTGAACGAAAATCCATTTTCTGAGATTAAAAAAGATTAAAAGAAAACATTCGTTTGTTTCACAAATCCTCATTCAGTAAGTGGTCACTGAGCAAAGTAGTGTTCACCTAGTATGAATTCATATTTAACCTGACCTTTTGAATGGCTCATGGACAGCGTGCCAGCATTGTGCGAGACTGATCCGGGTTCGGTTTCCGACCGAGGTAAAAATCAAGCTTTAGCTTTCTGATACAAATAGTGTCAGTTTTTTGTCTGTGGGACGAAAGAAAAAACTCAGGTGGGTCAAGTAAGCTAGTTACGGTGAAGGGAATACGTCATTCTCGTCACATGCATTCCTTACTCCCAGGTGGGGATAAGAAATAAAAAGCTAGCTCGCCAAAGTCGGATGAATCAGACCCTAAAATATATACCTTCATTTAACATACAATAACTGTAGCTAATTATTGGCTAATGTTAATGTGTTTATATAATATGTTAATGTGTACGTGTATATGCATGTATTGTATTATTTATTTTTTAACTATTATTTATTTTTATTATTATTTATTTATCTATTCATTTATTTTCTTGAAGCGTTTCTGTTGCGGTAAAGGAATAGTAAGTATCAGCAAGTGTGAACCTACAATACGGGCAAGAAGAAAAATAAAAGATGCTACATAAGAACATACAGAGTAATACTTAACATTAAGTTTATAATTCAGTACAAACTTTGCCACTTATTAAGTTTATTCGAAAATTGGGCATTTAACGTCAGTACTACGAGCTCGAGTTACGGTTCGAGGTACTATATAGACATGGTAGTAAGTGTAACTTTCCAAGGTGTGACGTTTTACCGTGTCTATAACGTCTCACCGAAGAGGTCCCAGGTCCTAATCCCCTTGCATCAAGTTGATTTTCCCTTAATTCTGCCCCCAATTCCAAAGTGCACGTAGCTATTAGTGTATAATTTGTGGCCTTCCACGGAGCTTGTTAAGGATAATGAGTTTGGAGCGGCAAGTCGACAGTCTGCGTTTTAAAGAGAGAAGATGAAAATTGGACGAGGCGACTCAAGCATTCAGACGCTAGACGCTAAATATCCTGGCGAGTTCATGACCATAATCTACAGAAACAAACAATGAAGGAGCCCTTGAAGAAAACTTGACTGAGAAGGAGACGCACCAAAGTGTACAAGGCCCATAAGATTCATTATGTGTAGGCCTACTTCCAATATATTATTGCGCGAACAAAATCCGTCAGCGCGAACGAAAGAAGTCACATCTAAATCTGCTGAATGAAGGCTAGTGGTTCTACAAACGCAACTTTTGCAATATTTCGAAATTTCAGTGAGTTTAACCCTAGGAGGCCCAAGGGGGATACATTTTGTCCCCCAGGACACGTTTTTGACATTTATTTCAATTAGCGTTCTTATCTGTATGACTTTTTTTTCTAGCTGAATATTTTTTCCTACTATATCAAAAATACTCTCAGTAGAAAAAAAAATAATTATTTTTGCTGGAAATGCATATTTCTCGCCATGGGGTCCAAAGTGTATTCCCACCGTGTCATGTGCATTTCCACCATTTTCTACACGTATCTAAAAGAGAGCGGTTGAAATTTACACGTTATCACTTGTAGTTGCATTGTTTTCCAATATATAACAGGTATTGCCGTTACATTGTTCGAGGCTTATTATCGTCGCTTCACACGAATGTGCTGAATAAATACATAATTATAACATATTGTGTTCTGTTGGCTGTTTTTGCAAGATTCTTATTTCCAACAGTAATTACGTTGAAATAATAAATGTTGTGTATGTAAAAATTGCGTTTGTAGTAAGCATTCCAACAAAACAGTTATCTACATGTGCTAAAACTGTTAAATAGCAAGTGAATTACGGTTTGTGAAGACTTTTGTAAAGTTTCCAAAAAATGTACATTTAAACGCAGCCTTGTAACGAATTATTAACCTAATGCAAATAAAAATACATAAATATTGAAGAAAATATTTCAATGAATTATGAATATATATTTCAATGTATCAATATATATTTCATATTTCAATGAAAATAATCAGAAAAAACAAAAACGAATGGAGTAAAAAATATACCCCTTCAGTAGTACACTAAAGGTGTAAATTTGCTCTGGTCTTCGACGGTTAACGATTATGAGGTCTACCACATTTTAAGAATTCTTTGCCCTGTATTCAGAAAAATGTTTAAAAGATTCGTAGCCTTTTTGAGAAAAAAAATTTTTTTAATTGCATTAATTAAGTAGACATTACGCCAAAACTATTCGTTTCTTGACCTTGTTAAAGATTGATTTTTACAACTAATTTTATGACAAAAATATTCTTCAATATTGCAATTTTACAATATAAATGATTTAAAATTTTCTAAAACACGGAGCATTCCCTGGAAATTGGATTACCAGATATAGACTACTATGGACTACATATTTAGATTACACACAGATCAAACTAGCATATTTTTTATAGTTTAAAGAGCCAAACTTTAAAGAAAATTTTCAGAGCTACTTGCTGGGCCTTATTTCCGTACAGATTGATCGTTTTTCCGACGAGAAATTGCCGATTTGCAGCGTACGATAATAATACTTTCTCCTCTTACAAACTATGGCAAGAAAGTAAAATTGATTATGGAAAATTAATAGAATGCTTATAATAATGGAGTTTATAAATTATAAGGTTCATAAATTATAATTTTGTGGCCAGGCTTTGGAAGGATCTGGAGTGCATGCCATCAACTTATTTAAAATTGATGAATATCAAATATGAAACAAAAATGAATTCTTACCTATAAAATATTACCAACTTGGAAATGTTTTAATTATTTCGCCACCAATGGAAACAGGGTCATGTCCATAAATAATTTCTGATCTTGTTCATTGTCTCTATATCCAAATAGGAGGACAATTTTCTGAAAATAAGTTACCAATATTATGTTAAAAAATGTAACTAAACTAGTTGGATGTTTTTCACAATATTTTATGTCTAATATATTGAATTTTCATACAGTATTAAGTTAAAATTATCTATGCAAATGCAATACTCGATTCTTCACATAACACACATCCAGTTAGGTAACTGTATTTTGATTACATTATTGTATTGAAATTTCATTTTGTGTGAAGTTGTGGAAAGCAATGAAGTTTAATTACTTTTCTTTATTTTTGGAAAATATAGAAAAATGTCTGTATCCAACTTCGCGGAAATATTTATAAAGTAATGTCTGATACTAAAAAAAATGCCACAATGAAATCTGAAAGAAGTAAATATAAGGGGAGAATCAAAATTGTATATTTTAGTATTAGTGTAGTACAATCTTAGAAGATTTGATTGATTTTGATTTTTTCGTGTCTCCGGGTGCGTCAACTACTTCAGTCATTAGTCTCGTTAGTGTAGTGCATGTTTTTTTCTCGGGAGATGGCGGTGATCTTCCTCCGCTCGATGGCGAGATCCAGCGCCGACCTACCGTCGGCTAGTGGGGCTTCCCCCTAACCTGGACTCCCCCACCAGCGGGGCACCGCCCCAGCCGGGACAAGCTCTAAGCTCCCGACCGGTCTCCCGAAATATGTGGTAGTGTAGTGCATGTTAGTGTAAGTGTGTGTGTAAGGGGAGAGGATAGGACAAGGAAGAGGAAGGACAGATCGCGCGCAGTCCGTGGCCCGTTTGGTACGGTACTGCTCCGGCATTCGCCTGGGGTTGATCGAAGAAATCACGGAGAACTACCGATCAGAGCAACCGGCCGCTAGAATTCTCCTCCAGACAGCAGCTGAATTCGACTTAGCTGAAAAGCTAGAATCTTAGAAGATATTACTATTTTTTTTTCTAATTTTATATAGTAAGAAATATACTTGTATTTTTAATGTATCAAATTTTAAAAGTAGTGAGCTGTAATACGATTATAGTATTTAGTGCAAACCTGCATTATCCAAGTTTTAACAAAATTGCAAATACACTTTAAAATATTGTTAAATTTAAAACATTTATATTGTACACAATCTATATTGTAACCGCTTGTCGTCGGTCACATGACCAACGGAAAATAGAAGCAATAATACCCGACATTAGGCCCTACACGTAGTTTCTATAGTGGCGAAGAGATGGCGTAAGTCAGAAAAGGATTTCTGAACGCACTCAGACCATAGTCAATCAGGAATTTTTTGTGGAAATATGGACGTGGCGTGAACTTGCGTCAAAAGAGCTCGCTCTCTTTCTGGTTCGAGACGCCGAGGTGAACGGTTGCCTACAAGTACACCACATAGTCGACGAGGGACACGCGGAAGATAACGGAACACAAAAGCTTTAATAAAAGGTAAATAACTGAACACTTTTCATGGATTTACGTACTGTGAATGTCGTGAGATTACATGGAATTAGTAAATGAATATTAAACATGAATGCAATGAATGAAAGAACGACGGCGGTAATAGATCGAAATAAATCCGTAAAACCACGTTGCTGCATTCTTGTTGCTAGAAAGGAGGACTATTGTAACATAGGACATGTTTTTTCTTTGTTACAGCTTTCATATATTTTTTATTCTTATTTTTGGAATTTCACTTTGGAAATCCTATTATGGAATTTTCAGAATTATTAGAAATACCGATTATCCAACAACTAGCTTGACTTTTGCTATTACGAAATCATAACTTGGAGTTTCGGACTCGCATTCTGATGCGACCATCGCCTCTGCGAAAGCTGTGGTGAATTTTCGCTAAACGACGAGGAGACGGCGGTCGGAAATACTCCAGTTTCGACGCGACGGACAACGCACGGACCTTGCAGAAGAACGACGACCTTGAGGCGCGAGTGTCGCGCGACGGCCAGCTACACAGCGTGGGACCAACTTGAGGAATTCGCGGGTCGTGAGTCACATAAAAACAGAAAGAACACTCATTAAATTTCAGTCTGAAAAAAACTTCTGAGATAGGAGTATAATTATACTAGCCAAAACGTTGTAATGTGAGCTTCCCTCAAAAAACAGACGTTGATCGGGCAAGTTTCTTAGAACATTGGTCTTGCTAGCCAGTGATTTTATTTCTTTTCGACAGTCGTAAGAGGAATCAGATTAGAGTAATCCTTATGTTTATGATAGAAGTTGTTTTGTACATAATTATTTATTTAGAGTCATATGTAATTGATTCAAATCATTTAAGAGACGTTATAAAACAAAATTTTGTGTTGAAAGGCTATGTAGAAGCCGAAGGTCAAATGTGACTATTAAGTGTAACGTAATTAGTGATTTAAAAGGTAGTAGTGAATTTCGAGTATTGTGTGTATGTATTTTTTTGCGGGATGAATATTTGTACTATAATTTGTGTGTCTCATGTGTGATATTTTTGTGAAGTGTAAATATGTATTTATTGCTTGTATTTTGTAAACGGGGATCAGAGTTACTATCACTTTATTGAAAACTGCAGTTTAGGTAGGGAATTAGCTACCATAATTTTACGAAAAGTGAGAACATAGGAGGATCTGTGAATTCCATTGTACAGTGATTTTCATACATTAGAATACAGATTATTTGTTATTTAAAACTGTAAAATTGTGTTGGATTGTTAATTGATCAGTAGTTTAGCAAAGACGAACCCACTACCGATAGGGAAATTTATCCATAAATTGAGATATTCCCAGGGATGCGTGACGGTGTAATCACACATCACGAAATAAGTAAATGACAGATTTACTTCAATAACTGCTGTTACATTGATTTAAATGTAATTAGGTATGGCGGTTACAATATTCCTAACTTTTCTGTAACGAGAATGTCTCACCACTGAGGTTAAGTATGGCGAATTTAACCAACTTTACAGATACTAGAAATGTGAATATTATTTATAAATTTAAACATCAACAATATTATTATCAACAGTCTAGTTTACCCCATGAGTAATATCTATTGGCTGAATAATATGTGAATTCAGTAAAATAGTTTGAAGTTTGTAATATATTTTATAGATACAAATAAAGTAGGTAAAGAATTGACAAGAAAGACTCATGACGTTTAGTGTTTATCTATAATACAAAACCCCACAACCTAATAACCTAATGCACTATACATCATCAACTCCAGTCCTACGCAGTCTCCAGCCAAAAATCCATCCTTTCCACCTTCCTTACGTTCTCCAGCCCACACCCTTATTTCGAACCCTCTTACCTCCTTCTCTGAACCTACTCCCGTTTCTCCCATTCCCACTACCAATTCATTTACACATGATGCCCCATTTTCCTCACAGCCTGTCACTGCCGAGACATATTACAACCTTCGACCACGCACTCGAGGTAAAAATGGAGTAAATATATAGCACCTACAGTCAGATGCAGCAGAAATACATTCGTGTAGGTACTTGCAAAAGATACACATACTGCACCATAATGTTCAATCCCTTTCAAATAAAACTGAGCTTATCGAGGCAGCCCTAGATAGCGATTTGAATCAAATGTATGTTCTTTGCTTTACAGAACATTGGTTATCTCCTAATGAACTTAGCATTTTCCAAATTCCAAACTTTTACCTCGCAGACTTTTACTGCAGCGAGAATCGCATAAATGCCCTACGTATGGGGGTTCTTGTATTTACGTTAGAAATAATATTGATTCTATTCCTTGACGGAATTAAATGTGTATTCCGTTGAAAATGATTTCAAAAATTGTTGTACATTTTCCTTCGCTTAAAGCGATATTACTTTGTATCTACAGGGCTCCAACAACGAGAGCTACAGATTCTATTTTGTTCTTAGAAAAACTGGAGATAACACTTAACAAAGTCAGCCATCGCTCTTTTGAATCCATAGTTGTAGGCAGATACTAACATTGATCTGGTCGAGTCTTGCGAAAAACAACAATTTCTACCTTTTTATTCATTCTTTTAGTTTAAATATTACAATGAATGTACCTACACGGATCACACTAAATTCGATGAAGGCAATCGATGAAATTATAATTAACAATACTACTCGATATGAAGTTGAAACAAAAGATTTAGGATACAGTGACCACGATTCACAAATTCTTACCATTATAAGAAATGCGAACTCTGACACAATAAATAATACACGTATGACTAGATTGTTTACTAAAAGTAAAATAAAATAATTCATTAATTACTTGATGCAGGAGTCGCGGGACGCGGTTTATAATACTGTCGAAACAAACGATAAGTATAATTCTTCTTTCTCAACGCTTTCATTTCATTTTAACACTTACTTTCGTCTTCAAAAAAGAAAATTAAATATTTCACGGAAAAGCAATTCTTGGATAACACAACAGATTAAAACTTCATGTACAAACAAGCGAATCCTTTCTTTCATTTCTAAACGTCATAACGTATCTCAAGAATTCCTCCTCTACTTTAAAAAATACAAATCATTGTTAAGAAAAGTCATAAGGTAGGCTAAAATCATGAAACACGATCAGGATAATTTGAATTCAAATAAAGAAACAAAAGCAATGTGGAATATAATAAAAAATACGATCAAATCTACTAGAAACCTTGTAGAGAATGTTTTAAAATATAACGATATAAATGTGAACGATCTGGCAATAGTGGCTAGTCTCTTTAACCAATACTTTTCGAGAATTGCTGCCGATAAGGGTCTTCAGCCACAAAATTCAATAACAGGCATTTCCCCCAAAATTTTTAGACACGATGTTCGTTTCCGAAACTTTTTCCTATTAAATTCTCAAAATAATCGGTAAACTAAAAAATAAATATTCTACCGGTTCAGATGAATTCCCGGATTCTTTGTTAAAGACCTGTGCGCCTGCCATTGTACACCCGTTAACTTACAGATTGCCAACATGGATATAGGAAATTAAAATCTACGGAAACAGTCATTTTCTCTTTCTTAAAGATATCGCCTCATCATTGGATCAAAATGAAGCACCTATTGGATTATTTGTATATCTTTTCAAAGCTTTTTATGTCATTGATCATGACATTTTACTTTCAAAATTACCTTCATATGGAATCCGTTGTATTGCCCTAGATTGGTTATATTCGTACTTTAAACAACGATCTTATGTGGTGGAAATACCTTACTGGAATAATGGAACATTATGTACACACCTTTCCGACTCTTTGCCAATTGCACGTGGAGTTCTTCAAAAATCGATTGAAGGCCCTATTCTCTTCATACTATACGTAAACGTTATGCCCTTGACGATTCGAAACGGAAAAAGTTCTCTTTGCGAAAGATACGAAAGTTCTTTGCATTAAAGAAACTGTAAATAGTACAATATTTGATGTTTAAAATTGTTTCCAAAATAACAAATTAATAATAAATGAAAATAAAACGGTTTTAATGTAGTTTTCCATTTCAAATAAACAATTCTGTACACTATTGAAAATGAACGGTGTACCATTGACTGATGTTAAGAACACAAAATGTTTAGGCCTCTCAATTCAGTCAAACCTTAAATTAAACGTCCATTTAAATAAATTGAACACAAAATTAAGTTCATTATGCTACGCGTTCAGAATTCTTTCAAATTCAGTCAGCCTTTATACTGCTCGTTGTGTATCTTTCGCGAATGTTCAATCCCACCTGAGATATGGCATAAAATTCTGGGGAAATACATCTTGTAGCACCCAGACTTTAGATTACAAAAACGAATTGTACGATTATAATCAAATCCCACCCACGTGATTCTTGTAAGCCTCCCTTTATTAAACTAAACATTTTACCATTGCCTTTTCTGTTTATTTACGAATCAGTGGTTTTCGTCAAAAATGATTTGCTTAAGGGCGGGAATATATTTTCACAAAACGCCGATGTCTATTACTATAACACTTGACGTAGAAAACATATTCATCGGGTGACAGTATCAACAGCTTATTACAAAAACTTCACATACAATACATGTATATTATTTTACAACACTTTGCCAGATGACATTAAACGATTAAATTCGTTAGAAAAGTTTAAATTCAAAGTGAAATATTTTCTGCTGCATAACTGTTTCTATACAATTAGAGACTATACTGAGCATCACAAGGAAAGTAACATACATTTTTACAGTGATATTTAATGCACTATTTACCATTTGGACTGTATAAATGTAAACAATCTGTAACAAGTATTGTACTGCAGCCTGCGGGTCAATGACCTCAATCTCGATCTGGTTTTTCGTCGGTTCCCTGATCCATTGAGCAAATGCTGAGATGGCCCTTTTTTTGTTTCTGGACATAGATGTAACTTCATTATTTGTGCAAGTTTTCGAGAATTCAGTGGGAAATATAATTATTCAAATTATGGTTTTCATTACGCATCAGTAAGTATTATTCCTTGACGAAGGACATGCTCGATAAGAGCCCAAAATTTATTGCTGATTTATCGTTGGAAATAGATTTTATTACATCGGAGCGGGTTTTTTTTTTTCTTTCAAAATTCTAGTATATGGCTTAGTGTAGAGATCACACAATTTTGAAAACGTGCACAATATTCACTTCTCCTCATAGCACGTCATTCACAGTTTTTAACAGTTTTTGACGTAGGTAAATAAAATAAAAAAATAAATAATATAATATGCATCCTCATTTACAACCTCAACTTCATTTTAATGGATATTATTCGATACTTTTTACAATAGCACGTGTAATTTCACTGGAAGCAATTGTGTCACACTTCATTTAATTTGAACATATTGCACAATAGCACGTGTGTGGTCATTTCAACAAATTATAGGCCTACAACTAGCACACCGTCCTCAGAAGAGTACTTTTGATCAATGTATAGTTGAGGAAACAAGAGTTAATCAACGTGTAAAATTTCATAGCGTGATACAACTTTTGTTGTAGCAGACTGCCTTCTGCATTTATGAAGAATTCTGTCTAGTTTTATTTACGTATGCACTTTTCATTGTTTCGAAAAAAATCATCCAAAAATGTGAAACTTGGAACAACATTCTGTACAACTTATACCACACACTAAAATTCGTTCATATTATATTAAATTTAGAATTTCACTTCATTATGTTGTGCTTGTATTCCGTTCCAAACGAATCCAATTTTTGTAAATAACTGGAAAGTGTCCCAACAAACACGCTGAAACTCAAATGAGTAAGAATGTTCTTGATACAATAATTCCGGAACAACATGATTCCCAGGCTTTAGTTTTACTGCGACAATTGAAATAATTAAAAAGAATGTCATATAACTACATAAGACAAAAATTGCGTGCACAAATCTGAAATCTATTTATAACAGTAGTTCTAGAATTGTTATTACCATTTAGAGTTCTCTCCAACGACGGATAACTTCTCTAAAATGAAGCAATATTCATATTAGTTAAAACATAATTATAAATAGATGCGCCAATCTGCACATCTTCAAGATTAGTAAATCCCACTCCTGAACGTGTATAGAAATGTCAAAATCGAAACCATTAGCTGCCATGTTGGAAGGTTCTCGAGGACTTCAAATGTGATATGCATAGAGACAGGACCTCCTACGCATCGTATCTAGCTTCAGCCAATGAGCTTCAGACACCAGTTTGCGCCACAATATTAACGGCAATTTTCAATCCAGCCAGATACCAAAATTATCATCTCGTTACAAGACATTCAAATAGATTTATGAAGAATATCTTTTAAATATTGCATCTTCTACATCTTCTTGGTAGTTTTGGTTGGTTACTATTGGTTACTGTTGAATACTTTGTACCACTTTCAAAATGTTTCTCAACACTCCTCGCAACATGGCAGTCAGCGTCTGGTCTGTCTTTTCAAATGAACAACCCGTGCGGGGGTCACGTTGTTCGTGACGCTAACAGCTAAACTCGGTGCACTGGAGCAACCCACCCATGTATTTCCACCATGGACAGGACCATCTAGAATACTCAAGCCATGGTGGAAGTACTCAGTCCATGTACAGATATAGATATCGATATGAAATAAAATGTCGCCGGCACCGGTTGAGTTGTAGCGGGCTGTTTATGACTGTTTCACGCGCGTTCCATGGGACTATAGGAGAACATTAAAGTGGATTAAATAATTCACTGTGAAAGTGGAGTTTGAGTGATTTAAGGCCCATTCACAATGCAAACAAAAATATAAGCATAACACATAGACGTAAACATTAACATAAATGATAGACGGAAGTATTCACAATGTCGAACATAAACGTAATCAAAATAAGAGTTTCTACTGGCTGTGAGACATTCTAGCTTACTATTGGTTGGATGTGAGAATCGATTTCGAGATATCGACTGTGTCCATGACGGGGGGGATGCTCTTGCCATGGATTACGTTGGTTCGTCTAACGACTTATTTTGAAACTCGATATTGGGTTAACGTACTGTAATTGGTTAGTTAATGCCTTATTTTACGTGGCGAGACTCGGGCCATCAGGCCCGCTCCTCCTAGCGGAGAAAGGAGGTCTTGGGCGACGAAACAGGCGGAACTCAATTTTGCTCAGAGTCTTCATTTAGGCTTGAGGATCTTTTACACGCAGTAAATCTACTGCATGGGACAGCCGGCTTTTCTTTCCCTCCGAAGGAAGGCGTACGAAGGATTTTTTCGCCCTTAAAAATCCACGGCTTTGATCGGGTTTGAACCCACAAACTCGGGCTAACAGTTATACCATCGAATCCGCATTGGTTCATTTGTTATTTCTGACATACACATAAGCACGGAAACTTGAAGCTTGTAAGCTATTAAGTTCACGTCTTACGTGTTATGCTTATGCGAACGTGTTGTGAATGAGTCCGCTTATGGACGTAATGCTAACTTTTATGTTAAAGCCATGCTTATGTTTGCATTGTGAATTGGCCTTTATTGTGACTACAGGTTTGACTGGCCCTCTCGTGGCTCAAAACGAAGTCGTTCGCCTTTCACCAAGGAGGCCCGGGTTCGATTCACGTCTATTCCCGCTCAAGCTCATGTGAGATTTGTTCCAGCAAAACGAGTTGGGCTACTTCTCGGGGGCTATTTCAACCCCCTGTGAAGTGTCCTAAACCCTACCCTTAGCCTTATTCCTTCCGAATTCTGGCAGCTCGGTAGTGACGCAGGAGCGCATGGTAGAAAGCGCGTATGCGAAGATGCTGTCGGTCCTCTTGACAACTGACCGTGACGAGACGTAACGAATATGACATAACATTAAAGAAGGATTAATTCCGCTTTGTAATTAATGGAGGATTACTCCGAAAACGCAAACATTGACCTTGCCCTTGAAAAGACATGGCCTTGAAATGAAATTAAAATATTTAAAAATAGAATTGCTATTCCTAGCGTCTTTTATAAACTGCAATGCATGTTATTTATGAATGTATGTAATAATACTAAGTATTGTCTTAAAGAAGATATTTCGTTCAAATTGTTGCCTGCGAGACAGATGGGATCGAGGTTACCATGACAGTTTAGAAAATATTTGAGTTTTGTTAGGCTAACAGCACTAAGGAGTACTCAAGAGAAAGATGCACTCTATGATAAAACTGATCGAACAAAAAAGTAACATTTCTAGTGTTGTGGAATGGGAAAAATGCATGAAAACAAAATTATGGTACATGCTTATCAATCCGAATATATCAATTATATTTTCGTAAACGAAAGTGAATGTATATGCAAGTCCTTTTGGGTTAGAAAACGCACCAGTGTTTTTCCTCACAAAATTAGAAATAAATAATTTCTTTACTGTTTATAGCCAGCTGAGATGGTTCAATGACAACACCATATTTGCTGTTACAGCAGTGCTTACCCTTACTGCTGCCTTACAGCTGTGCTTACCCTTGAAAACAGATTTTATTACATTGGAGCGAATATTTTTGTAAACAATCCTTGCTCATTTTCTTTCTGTATTCAAAATTCAAGTAGTATATGGCTTAGGGTAGGGTTCACAGAATTTTTGAAAACGTGCACATAATTCATTTCTCCCCATAGCACCCCAAAACAGTTTTTAACTGTTTTTGACGTAAAATAAATCAAAATAAAATAAACTAAAATAAAGTTTGCAGGACTTCCCAGTGTCAGGGTGTAAGAGGTGGCGGATTTCCGACACTAAATATATAGTTAATACATATTTTCCCAAACTTGATTGATTGATTGATTGATTGATTAGTGATTCCGGGTGCAGTTTAGTTCCGTAGGTGCAGTGCCTGTTTTTTTTTGTCGGAGGTGGCGGTGATCTTCCCCCTAGAGAGATCTCTGGCTTGAGAGACCAGGTATCTCCCACCAGCGTGGAACCGCCCCAACTGGGACAAGTTCTAAGCTCCCGAGAATTGAGGTAGTGTACTGCATGCAAGTGTAAATGTGCGTAAGGGGTGAGGAAATTACAAGGAAGAAAAGGAAAGAAAGAACGCGTGCGGCTCGTTTGTTAGGGTACTGCTCCGACATTAACCTGGTATTGATCGGAGAAACCACGGGAAACTACGGATTGGGGTAGACAGCCTCTAGAATTAGAGTCACTCTAATTAGAATCGCTCCCGGTTAGAATCACAGCAGATACATCAGCTGATTCCTTCTTCTTTGCCGTTTCCTAACGGGGGCCACATTGGGGGAGATATCTGGTAGGAGAAAGCGTGGCGGTGAGAATGTGACACGGGGTGATAATAGAACAACTTTAATTTTTTTAAATGAGTAGTTCTTTGCGTAATAAGTATTTTTATACAACTATTTTCTCAAAAGCGTCTCCAATTTTTTTGTTTAAATATTCTCTTGATATGTATAAAATAAAATTTTGTTCGATTAATTTTAAATCATATGTCGCAAAATTTATTCTTACACCTCTATCAAAATATTAGCAAATGATATATTGCATTCCACTTTTTATGATCTATCCATGGCTAATAAAAGAAAACATATATTAATTCTATTTAAAAATCACAGATGAATAAATTCTTCTCGAACTAAAAATATTACGAACAATATCTCTACAGCATATCACTTGCTCCGTGATTCGGCATTGTTAATTCAGAACTCCATTTCCATATCGTGAACTATTTAGAATTTATGAACTGTTGAGAAGGCGTGGTCCATATTTGGTGGAACATCCATTAATTTTGCTATTCACGTGTTGCTTTAGGGCGGAAAAGTATTTGATATTCCTTGTATGTAAAGAACTGTTGTACATTACTACACAATGTTCATACAGTAATCGTGAATGCTGTTTTTATTATAATATTTAATTTACTGCAATATTACACGAGAGAATTTTATTTGTTGCTCTTGAACAGTGTACGCGCTACTTTTGTAAAAATATTTTGTACGGTATTGTAGAATAGCGTTTTTTTTCTGGCCACTTGTTTCTACATATTCGTGTTCATGTATTTAAGTTATATAAATTTTTGGTGAACCTCGTAAAAATAATATTGAATAAGTATTTATTTGGTCCTAACGTTTCATTTGACATCTGTTAATGCGTTCTAATGACATACTTTTCCCGTTTACTGAACCCAGTCCTATATCTATTACACTTACGAACTTCGGCTCTCGGTCATTGCGATATTATCTCAGTACCAACTACCAATCTAGGGGAGCGTTTCCAAGATTATATCTGGTATAGACAGTGAATGGCAGCGAAATAACAATGAAAATTACCCACAACGCAATTTGTTTCCTGTCCTTCCCCGGAGGAGTTCCACGAGGGCAAATGCACTTGTAACCGCTATTGAGGCCATCGCGTTAGCAGAATCGTGCAGTATTGAAGGACCTACACATCAGTATTGAAAGATTTCCCGCTGCAGGAGGGGGGTCAATCTTGCTGAACTGGGTTAAGGGTGGACCAACCGCTATTCTATCCTATCGCATCGCGGTCGCAAATTTGAGATTCTAGGAATTATCGGCCATGATGCTAATGAGAAGTTGATTGATCAATGTCATTAGTTCTAAGTGCAGTGCATGTTTGCTTATCAAGAAAGATAGTTGTGAACTTCTCCCACTGGATGACAAGATGCGGCGTCAACCTGCATCTTGTGCTCAAAGATCCCAACTGGTCTCCCTACATGTGTGGTAGGTAATACTTGTATGTGTCAGTGCGTATACGCAAGGGATCGGGATAGGACAAGTAAGGGGAAGGAGAGATCGCACGCGGTCTGTGACCCGGTTCTTACGGTTATGCTCCGGCTTTCCCTTGATGTTGATCTGAGAAACAACAGAAAACTAACGATCAGAGCAGCATTATAATTCTCGTTCAGACAGTGACTGAAACCGACCTAGCTATCTAGCCAATGTCGATAAACCTGGCCCAGTCCGGAATCAAACCCTAGGACCTCCCGGTCAAAGGCACTGCTGTGACACCAACTGATGCCCTGAGCCAACTGAGACGGTTAACGACAAAGACATGTCACTCGATGAGAGTCAAAGTTTGAAAGAAAGTGGAAGGCAGTATTTCATGAAGAAATATTTACTATAAAAATAACTCATTCACATCTCTAAAATATCTTTCTCGCATGACATTACAATCAAATAAAATTCTAATGCCTTAGCATCGTACGTACGCACTTCCGCCCATACATGCGATAGACCCCATTGCGATAGAATGTGATAACATTCAAATGCTACTTTGTCCTGATAAATTTGTAATGAAGGATATCGTTTTATCATGTTGAATCTATTCCGTCATAAAACGTAGGGAAATTTCTTAGTGTTTATAGCAACGTGGCAATAATACAATATTCGTTTAGGGAACCACGTAATATTTATTTCTTCATTCCGGCACATTGACAAAAATAGTAATCTAGCTCCATTCTCTTCTGGACAAAAATATTTTGGGAGTATAACTTTTAAAAAATTGGTAATAATAAACAATTTAACTCTTTAAAAATCTCGTAAATTATTATCGCGTTTATAACGTAAATTAATGTAAATATGTATTTGGTATTTTGGGTCGATAGTCCGACTTTGCCAAGCTAGCTAACGGTCTCCCTCTCATGCGTGGTCCTAGTTTAATTCGCACGCTTGGAGGGTGGAAGAGACATGTGATGAACATGAATTTCTTTCACCGTAGCAATATGTAGAAAACTCCACCTGCTTGAGCGTCCCTTCATCACACAGCTACAGAAACTGAGATGATTTGGAAGGAAAGCTAGAATTCTCTTTTGCTTCGACCGGAAATCGAATCCGGGATCGCGTCACGGAAAGATAGTGGCTCATGAGCCATCCTAGAGGTGGGTAAATTAAGTTATTCAAGAAGTTACTCGTCTTGTAGCGTATTATCGAAATTTGGTGTATACTACTTCATTTATTCCTCCTAGAATTTAAGCTTAAAATAGGCCATTTTTTTATATTATAACAGTAAGCCTGACAATAGAATTACACAATTCATGTTTTGCGTAATTGTGCTATCAGTCACCGTTTAATTATCAGGAGTAGTCTTCTACGACATAGCTATTCCTGTGTCAATTCTTGTTCAGTATTTATCGTGCTATGAAAATTTCAAGTATGTTCAATGAAGTTTTCTTGTAGCAATCCGAAATTGACTCCAGATCAATGGTGCCATTATCACTTTTACAAAATATAGGTGTAATATGTAGTAATTTTAAGTAAGAACGTGCAAAATTATTTTGTCTCAATTAAACATGCTGCATCGACATGGTTTGGAGGAGGAAGTTAGTTGTAGAAGTATAAATAAAAAGTTTAATTGAAAACCATACTCGTGTTTTATCTCTTATAGTGTGAGTCAAAAATGTATGTGTGACTTCATGCTTATTCACATTGCCAGAGTATCTGTTTCAGATATCGACACATTTCTACAGCTTTCCTCGTTCCGTCTAGTTTCCAGATTGGTTGTCCATTGAGGATATGTTCTGCCAGCTGCACCAGCCATTCCTGACATATTTAAACGTCCTGTGCTGCCCCGCAAACATCGGAATTTGAATCATGCGACTGTGTCATAGGAATCATATTTTAACTTGCTAAGATTGAGTTCAAAAGCATGTTCAAAAACAAATAATTAAACAGGCACACAAAAAAGTTTTCACACCCAAAGACTTGAAACGTTTCTCTATGTACTTCGACGCCCTGAATCCGAATCCCGAAATTGCGCCACCGCCCTCCATTTTTTAATCGCGGAAAACCACCGTGAAATTGTATTTTTTTGTTTGTTTTTTGGCAGTTGTTGTCAGACCCTAAAACTTGACACATGTTTCTCTATATATGTTGACGTGCTGAATACGAATCTAAAGTCAGAATTGAGCCACCAACTTCCATTTTTTTTTAAATCGCGAAAAACCACCGTGAAATTGTAGGTTGTGAATTTGAGTTGTTTTTTTTTTTTTTGCGCTTGAAAAAGAACTAGAGGGTGGTGGCGCAATTCTGATTTCAGTGCGTCAATATACAGAGTGAAACATTTGTCAAATCTTCGGGTGTGACAACAATCCCCGAAAACAAAAATACAACTTTACGATCGTTTTGACAATTTAAAAAACTGTAGGGAGGTGGCGTTATTCTGACTTCCGATTCGGATTCATCGCGTCGACATTCATAGATAAAAAAGTGTCATGTCATTAGGTCTCACAACAAAACCTGAATAAAATACAATTTCACGGTGGTTTTCGCGATTTAAAGAAAATTGAAGGGTGGTGGCGCAATTCTGACTTCAGATTTGAATTCAGAAGCGCGTCAAAATACATAGAGAAACATGCGTCAAGTCTTTGGTCTGACAACAACCCGCGAAAAAAAATACAATGTCACGATGATGATTTGCGAATTTAAAAAAATGGATGGTGATGGCGCAATTCTGGCTTCAGATTGGGTTTCAGCGCATTAAAATACACATAGAAACATGTGTCAAGTCGTTAAGTCTGACAACTTTTTTTTTCGTGTGCCTGCGTTATTTACAATAAGAAAAGATAGTAATAAAATAAATAATTATAAGAAAACAACTGCTGATTATACGCAACGCCATTTTGCATCGGTTCTCTCTGTTTATTAAAGGCTCATTTTGACCGAAAAATAAAGAAATTTTAATATCATAGTGGTCTTGATTTGTTTTTGCGGTCAGGAGGTGGTGTTGTTTTGTTTTTATGGACTCGAAAATGAACTCCCGATGACCAGCAAGAGTTCTTCGCCACCGGGAATCTCCCTACACCAGAAAAATCATGATCAACTTTTTTAATTCCATTTTTTTGACTCTCGTGTTACCCCATTTCATTTAAATATTCATCATAGACATTCAAATTAATTTAATATTTCTAATCCCTCTTCTTGTCGGTCTCACATGGATTCTTTTCTTCTTTCCTTCGTTCTTGAAAGTTCCCCCTTTGTGTTTACAGTTTAGTTTCGATTTTCGTCTTGTTAGTTCCCCGAACTTTTCATCATGTCTTTCATTTAATTTTCCTTTTTCGCTACCAGTATGACATTAAAAAAATTTAATTATATTGGAGCGGACTTGGAGGGTACACTGAGACTCATATAGTGTATTTAAATTATCTCCCTATTTACAGACCATACCCTCCACTCCCGACCACCGACCATCCCCTTAATTGCAATTCCCTTTAAAGAGACCACTTTCAAAAACATTATAAGATTTAAAATGAAAATTCCCAAGTAAAGAGCATTCGAGCGATATGTCCTGTGCATTAGTTTCATTTGTCTGGAAATCAGAGGGGGTGATCCAGGAGTCGAGTAACATAGCTTCGCTACTGATATGGTA
Organism: Teleogryllus occipitalis; assembly: GCA_011170035.1. NCBI lineage: Eukaryota > Metazoa > Arthropoda > Insecta > Orthoptera > Gryllidae > Teleogryllus > Teleogryllus occipitalis. Next base: position 44,496 of record BLKR01005991.1, on the reverse strand, counting down.
TCATGGTTGTTCACTCCATTCTAGTGTAATTATTTTAATGAGACGACCGACATAATATTTAATTCTTTGAATTAATTGAATTTTCCTTAACTTACCTTCCTGGAAGAACATCTGGGGTGGTAGAATGTGTCTGGGTGTCGGAAGTCAGACTTAGTCCGTTAATAGGCCAGTTTTCGAGTTGCGTCCGGAATCTGAGTCCCGCTCTCATCCAAGACACAGCTTACAGATTTTTTGTTTTGTTTTTAACTGCCGAAAGAAGTGCGAGAAATTGAAGGTTTTACGCTCGTTAGTCATAGAATGTGTCATGCATTCCCAAATGACACATTGAGTCTACAGAAGAAAATGAAGGGTCGTTACTGCCGGAAAACTATTGGGAGAACTAAAACTGAAAATGGGTTCATTTTTAACCTAGAGAATGACAATATAGATATTTTAAATGCATTTAAAAAGACTGTAAATAATTCTAAAGAGTCATTTAGTAAGAGACAAAAAGGGCAAAATAAAACTTTGTCAAAATGTCTCATTTTTAATAAAACGTGCTTTTGTATTAAATCCTGTCATAATTTTCATACTATTCGATATCTAGTAACAATAGACCATATTATACCCCCTAAAACACAGCTTTTCGAACGCAACCAACACTAGTCCTTAATGCAGATTTCACCGTATCCGTAAATGCAGCTATACTAAGGTACCCATTTTTCACCTTGATAACAAACTTCAACAAAATTGTCAGTAAATAAAACATACGGTACTAGTTATTAAGTAGAAATCATGGTAATGGACTTTTGCGGCGGCGAGATGGAGGCACTCGAAATTGCAAACAGGAATATCAACGAATTAAATTACGGGCATATTCCCTTTATTAACAAGTGATAAAAAAGAAACAATAAAAATGCTCTCAATTCTTTGTAGTGAAAATTATTTCTTTTATGGAATATTTTTCATTACATGAATTCAAGCTTCACCATAATACTAACAATCTACGGATAGCAGTGATGCAATGTTTTCGTCTGCATTTACTACCGTCGATAATGTTCTGCCTCTCTCGAAAGAAAGTGAGATTTTTTGATGGATTTCAAGGTTCTTTCATATCTCAGACATCCCGCAAGTGAACTAAATTGACACATGCAACGGAAATTAAAAGACGACTGTACAGAATGCGTTAGCAGGATTCTTAAAAGTTTTTGATCATTTCAAAGTGTCTTAATGCTATTTTCATGTTTACAAGTATAATTACTTCCGCGTGATATAATAATAATAATAATAATAATAATAATAATAATAATAATAATAATAATAATAATAATAATAATAATAATAATAACAAAAACAACAACAATTTGAATTTCGTAAAAATGAACTGTCAGCCAATCCATTGTAAATTAAAAATTGTGATATTTCAAGAACTTGAAGAAAAAATTTTCCGATACCTCCTTCAACTACATCATTAAAGATAAACGTTGATATTTACTTAATGAAGAAAAAGTATTCTAATTCTTCGACAAAAACAGGTGACTTTTTGTCAAAAGAACTCGCATTGTAGGGGCCTGGTATCAAAAAATTGGATAAATCTTGTTCCAATATGAAGTAAATTAATTCCTCCAAAAGATTGTGTATCCACGTTTTGTGGGTACTTCTTACCAAAAACCTGATTGTCGGCAAAAATGTCTTCTGTTCGTCCTAGCACCTAAACCTTTCAGACGATTTTCTTGAGAATAGATAATCCTACATACTCGAACTGAAGGTTTGAAACTGCGAGTTTGAAACGGTAATTTGGTTTTGGGTTTTACTTTACATGAGGTATCAACATTTTCAAACACAATTTAAAAACATTTTTGTTGAGCTCTCTGAATACTCGAATATTGGAAATGCTACAAACAATACGAGAAAGCATGTGGGGATTTAGAAGCGGTAGCTTGTTTTGATATAAGAAAGTACGAACCCTATACTTACCTTTCCATTCTTGTTTTCTTTGTTAAAATTTGTTAAAATTCATTTTCGAACTTCTTACATTTCAGTGTTCAATAACAAATAGTGATTTGCAATACTACCAAAAAACATTGCAGGGCATAGTCGTCAACAACTATTGCTTGCAATTCGCGGCTTGGCACACGCGAAAATAGCGCCATGGGGGAATAGTGGGAGGCCCAGAAAAGGTCGCGGTCCCCAGGCGCCGAACACGTGCTCGCGCCTCACGTGCGGGCGCGCCTGGCGCCGCCGCCCACGCCGAGAGCTGGAGGGCGCGGGCGGGCGGGCAGTCACGTGCGGGCGATGACGGTGTGTGGGCGGGCGCGAACGGGCGCGGGTGGACGAGCGAAAGGGCACGAGTGGGAAAGGACGAGACGAATGTCGACGGCACAGGACGAGAAGGACGAGATAGGATGACGCGTGCAGGGTCGGGGTAAAAGGATAGAGTAGAGGAGACGGAGCGGGAAAGACGGCGAGGGAGGGTCAGTTTAAGAGACACGGAATGCGTGTGAGGTGGAGCAAAGAGGATGGGCAAGGCGGGAAGACAAAGGAAGAACATTACGGGAAGGACTGAAAGCGAGGGAGGGAGCGGAGGGACTGGGCGAAAGCAACGCAGCGAAAAGGACCAAGATGGAGGGTCTGAGCATGAAAAATGGAGTGAGAGAATCTGAGCAGGAAAGACGAAACGAGACAGGGTATGATGGACGCATCGGAATATATGAAGCGGGAAGGACGGAGCGGTATGGCTACAGTGGCAGATTCTGGGCGGAAAAAGCGGAGTGGAGAATCTCAGGAGGGCAGGAAAGGACAGGAGGCAGGAAAGGACAGGGCAGAAAGGACAGGGCGGGAAAGGACGGGCAGGAAAGGACTGAGGCAGGAGAAGGACAGGGCGGAAAGGACAGGGCAGGAAGGACCAGCGAAGGCAGGGAAAGGACAGGGCAGGAAAGGACAGGGCAGGAAAGGACAGAGGCAGGAAGACAAGAACCCCAGGAAAGGACAGAGGCAGAAGGACAGGAGGGAGGCAGGAAAGGACAGGGCAGGAAAAGGACAGGGGCAGAGAAAAAGGACAGGGAGCTTGAGAAAGGACAGGGCAGAGAGGAAAGGACAGGGCAGGAAAGGGCAGGGCAGGAAAGGACAGGGCAGGAAAGGACAAAGGGCCAGGAAAGGACAGGGGCAAAAAAGGAAAAGGGACAGGCCAGGAAAGGACGGGGGCGGAAAGGACAGGGCGGGAAAGGACAGGGCCAGGGGAAAGGACAGGGCCCGGAGGAAAGGACAGGGCAGGAAGAGAAGAGAGGATTAGGCAGGGAAAGGACAGGGCAGGAAAAGGACAGGGCTTTGAGAAGGACGGGGGCCAGGAAAGGACAGGGCAGGAAAGGACGAGGCAGGAAAGGACAGAATAAGGAAAGGACCAGGGCAGGAAAAAGGACAGGGCAGGAAAGGACAGGGCGGGAAAGGACTGGGGCAGGGGAAAGAAAGGACGGGAGCGGGAAAAGGACAGGGCGGAAAGGACAGGGGGGCAAAAAAAAAAGGAAAGGACAGGAGCGCAGAGGAAAGGACAGGGAGCAGGAAAAGGACAGGAGCAGGAAAGGACAGGGCAGGAAAGGACAGGAGGGCAGGAAAGAGAAGGACGAGAGCCAGCAGGAAAGGACAGGAGGAGCTGGGGACAAGGACAGGGCAGGGGGGGACAGGACAGGGCAGGATAGGACAGAGGCAGGATAGGACAGGACAGGACAGGACGAGGACTGGGACAGGACTGGGACTGGGACTAGGACTAGGACTGGGACTGGGACTGGGACTGGGACTGGGACTGGGACTGGGACTGGGACTGGGACTGGGACTGGGACTGGGACTGGGACTGGGACTGGGACTGGGACTGGGACTGGGACTGGGACTGGGACTGGGACTGGACGGGGGCGGGGCGGGACACGGGGCGGGGCGGGGGGCGGGGCGAAGACGGAAGAGACAGGGTCCGGCGATGGTGCTTGCCGTCACGCCGCCGCGTCACGCAGCGCCGCCACCGCCACGCCCGCGAAATTAGATTTACGAGCCGCGCGCGGTTTTTGCGGCGGCACGCACTGCTCACCTAAGCCGCCCGTTCTTTTGCTCTCTCTCTCTCAGTCTCTCTCTCTCACTGTTCAGCCTCTCTCTCTCTCACTTGTTCCCTCTCTCTCTCACTTGTTCTCTCGGTTCCCTCTCTCTCACTTGTTCCTCTCTCTCACTTGTTCCTCCTCTCTTCCTGGCTTGCTTTGTTCCCTCTCTCTCTCCCTTGCTCCCTCTCTTCTCGGCGCCGCTGCTTGTTCTCTCTCTCTCACTTGTTCCCTCTCTCTCTCACTTGTTCCCTATTTGTTCCCTTCTCTCTCTCTCACCATCGCTTGTTCCCTCTCTCTCTCACGCTCTGTTCCCTCTCTCTCACTTGTTCCTCTCTCTCTCTCACTTGTTCTATCGCTTGTCTCCTCTCTCTCACTTGTTCGTCCCTCTCTCTCTCACTTGTTCCCTCTCTCTCTCTCCTCACCTCTCTCTCACCTCTCTCACTTGCGCTATCGTTTTCCTCCAATTTGTGACTTCCCAATTCTCCTCTCTGATTTCCGAGCGCGCACAAGTATGTAGTGAGGACAGATGGCTATCTGCCTCACTCTTACTCGCTATCTACCTCACTCTTACTGGCTACCTACCTCACTCTCACTGGCTATCTACCTCACTCTCACTGGCTAGCTACCTCACTCTCACTGGCTAGCTACCTCACTCTCACTGGCTAGCTACCTCACTCTCACTGGCTAGCTACCTCACTCTCACTGGTTATCACTCACTTTCTACCTCGCTCTCTAACGCTATCGCTCTCCCTCTCACTCCCTAACTCCCTCTCTATCTCTTCCTATGTCTCTTACTCTCTTTCTCCCTCCTTCCTTTCTTCCTCCCTCTCTTTCTTCGGCCTTCCATCTTTCTCTCTCTCTCTCTCTCTCTCTTCCTCCCTACCTCCCACCGCCTTTCCCTCCATCCCTGCCCCTTTCCCCTCTCTCCCTCACTATCTTTCTCTCCGTGCCTCTCTCGCTCTCTCTGTAGCTGTCCATCCGCGCTTAGGTCGGCCTTTGGCCTGACTTTCGCGTACTTACAGTATCGATATACAGACATTGCTTGTGCTGTTATTTGGGATCATGGTATCTTTGGGATTTGGATTCTGTGAGAGCATGGGGAGCGGACCATCAAGGGATAGATCATCCTATTGCCAGCCCTGGCAATGGGAATGGGGCTGGGCGATGGGCTCATCGCCTGGGCTTCTGCGCCCAAGCGCTCTACCCGCTGCCCCCGTCACCCCTCAGCCCCCGCCGTGGCCCCACTGCCACCGTGCTCGTAGCCGGCAATGACGCGATCACCCGGATCCGGGGCTTCGGCTTGAATCACTGCTCGCAGGCCGGCGGCTTAGGAGGCGCGGGTGTGGCCGCACCCTTGCGTCCGGCATTGGGCAGGAGGATCTGGCAGTGATTACGGTCAACCGGCGAGTCTCATTTTTCCGCTTGGATTGCTGAGAAAGTTTGAGAAGGAAGCTCTTCGACGTTTGGGGAGAACTGCATAATAATTTTAAAAGATCCGATAACTCATTTAATGTGTGAAGCATCCGTTCAATCTATCCTTGTTTGTCCAACGCAATATCGATTTTATGTTTATGAATGTTTATTTGCGAACTGACTTGAATTGTTTCTGGGTGCATGAGTGCTCTACTTCGATTTTCCTAACACGCCGCTTTAACCATGACGGAGAACAGCTGTCTTTGTCCAATTTTGTTTTAAATTTCATGAAACTCGCTTATAAGTGTATGGCCGAAATAAACTATGTTGCCAGACAATTTTAGTAAAATATCACCATTAAACAATGCCGTAGGTGTGGTTAAGCGAACCGTAGTTACGAGGGAAGTGTAAGATTAAAAATAGGAAATTATCAATCACAACTACGGAAACAATCGCGTTTATAGAGTCATGAGACAAAAGGTACATTATCCTTGTTGTTTGTATTAATTGGGCGCAGTATCCGATTGACTGGGTGCCAAAGCGCCTTCCTTTTGCACTCGTGAGGTTTTTCTTGGAAAAATAATTAACCACTCTACTTCGCCTTTTCGTTCCCATACTTTACTATTCTCCTTAAAAACGAAATTAAAATCTAGCTATAAATCATATTGCTCCTTTAAATACATTACCATCGAATTGTCGCAAATACTGGTATATCAACGTCAAAATATATTGAGACATAATGTTAAATAGAAAAGATAGCTGGAGTTCCAGTATAGAAAATCAATATTGCGATTTTGCATGTATCGGCAAATATTTAGGGAAATATTTATTTTTTCTTGCAACTTTCTGAAATTTAGTGTTACACCTAATACAGTTTTTCTTATTGTAAGTAATTTACTCACAAAATGTTACTTCTTTAACCTATTTACGTTCCTGTCAGTGAGTGGTGTATGCGGAATCGAATATATCGAAGAAAGCATAAAGGAATCGAGAAATACTGGACACTAACGAACTGATAATAATTGAATTGAAGCTCATTGACATTTATCTATTTATTAGGTTTATGCCTTATTGTTCATGCCCTTTTTACATGTTCTTTAGTTAGTTAATGCCTTATTTTACGTGGCGGAACTTGGGCTATTAGACCCGCTCTTCCGTCTGACCACGCAAATTTTGCTACGCTCCTTTCATCATCTAGCGGAAGAAAGGAAATATTACATTGGGCGACGAAACAAGAGATTATGAATTTAGCTCAGAGGCTTCTTTTAGGCTTGAGGATCTTTTACATGCAGTAAATCTATTACGTAGGACAGCCGGCTTTACGTCCCCACCGAAGGAAAGAGTACGAAGGATATTTTCGCCCTTAAAAATCTACGACTTCGATCGGGTTTGAACCCGCAGACATGGGCACAACGACCCAGTACGCTAACCGTTATGGCATCGAAATACGCTTTACGTTCAGAGATGATAAAATAAGTGTGTGATTAAGAAAGCAGAATATCAATTTATTGCGATCACGGAGAAAACGTAACAAAAAGTGTTCATGGCACTGTACTTCATTTGATTACATCGAAAGAAGATAGAGAACAGCTGCACACTTGTTTGACGTCATTTCCTAACATAAGCAAACATTTCGGCACCGCGGAAACTGACTACGCTACTTTCTGATTGGTCATCCAACTATTAGCGTTCTTCCGAGAACCATCAGAGACTTTTTGTGCAATCTTCCCTAGTTTACACAACAGTCATCTCCACTAACATGATATTAAAAAGGTCAACAGAGATGCACCGAGGCCAAGGTTATCTTCGCTAAATCTCCTTCATTTCAGGCTCAAGTTCTAGGTCATTGTAGCTTTCCGCGTTATTTAGTGATGTGTTTCACTTTCGCTCCTGAGAATATGTGAAATTTAGAAATCGTTTAATTTCATCCGTAACTAACAATAGCTTGTCAATTTTAAGACTTAATTATAGAGGGTAGATATTTAAAGAATGAATAGAACGGGAAATTTTCCATCTCAAATATTAAAGCCGTAATCGACTAGAAAATGTCCTTTGTTTATTATTATTATTATTATTATTATTATTGTTATTACAATTACTACTATTATTATAATATTAACTGCTATTATACGTATATTTTTAGATGAGGCATGAATAAATGTTTTCATAAATCTTGGATAGTGACGAAGTGAATGACATTTTTAATTTATCTCTGCCCTTCTGTGTATTTCAAAATGTTGGTCATCATTCAGTATTTGAGTGTTCCTACTTCACGTTGAAAAAAAACACGAGACCATGTTCATGAAGACCAGAAGTACAAAGAAGTACATGGTCAACAAAGTTCAGTGGTCATTTGTATAATTTCTTGTGAACTCGGCTCTTAATCTCTTGAAGACTGGAGAAAATTCTTTAAAACGGCCATATCTTAGAGAAAGTGTGAAGATAAAGAGTTGCAAGCAAACGTCATCACATGCACATCACAAAACAAGCTTATTATATCGTAGCGCACACTTTTCCGTATTAGTAACGATTACGTAATATTATAATACTCCAATTTGTTTCCCACTAATTCTTAACCCATCTCTTGAAAACGTCTTAACCCACCGAAGAGTGTACTGGCAAGGTTGGCTCACGGCATCAACTGATGCTAGACCCGTTGGTGGCAGGTTTTTCGACACTAGTTAGACAGCTAGGTTGAATTCAGCCGCGAGGATAATTCTAGCGGCCGACTGCTCTGAACGGTACTTTGGCGTAGTTTCTCTGATCAACACCAGGTGAATGATAGAGCAATACTCTCACAAACGGACCACGAACCACGGATCACGCGCGATCTTTCCTTCCCCTACCTTGTTCTGACCTCAGCCCTTACACACACACACACGAACATCCACTACACGATCACACAATGCGGAAGACCAGTCAGAAGCATTCAGCTTGTTCCGGCTGCGGCGGAGCCACGCGGGGGGTGATACCTGGTTGAGGAAAATTTACGCATGTCGATGTAGGTCGGCGCTGGATCTCGCCAACCACCGGAAGATCACCGCCAGTTCCCAGGGTGAAAACATGTACTACATTTACGGGACGAATAACCTGAGTGGATGACGCGTCTGGAATCATTAATAAATCAAATCAACTGAAGTACGGAATGTTCTCGTGGAAAACGAGAACGTCGCTCTGCGAGCCGTCCAGTCAGCTTAGATTCTGCTTTTTTAACGTCAACGGCATTTAAAACAGGATATTAGCACACGCAATGTGTTGCAACTTCTGTTCCGGTGGCATGTTCGTGAGATCGTTTTACAAACCTAATATTTCTCAACGACGTAGGGAATACTTTTTAGTCATGTGTAAGATTGTTTTCCGTAAAAGAAACTTGTTGACAAACATCATTTCAGTGGCTAGTCTATTATGTCTATATATGAAGATTTAGTCTTTAAAAATTTCCTGTATTGGCAAATTAGAGACGAATTATTTGCTTGTTTTTTATGGCTACTGCATAAACGATTGGTTTTTTGGTCTGAACGTAAACCAACATATTTTTAAAATGATGTTTAATAATAATAATAATAATAATAATAATAATAATAATAATAATAATAATTCTGAATTAAAGGTTTTCAACGATAAACGACGAGCATTTTTCACTAGCAACCACAATTTTACAATTATTATAACAGCGAGTATAATAAACAATTATTATTTTCATTAATATTTCATGTTAATAATATTTATATATGTTTTATTAATATTGTACTAATATTACGATATTATGAAATCATTTTTATTAATATTTGTAAATCATTCAATAGCCGGAAGAGATACCACTCATGATTTATCCACGAGTTTCGTTGCTTTTTTATTCGTGAATTTTTTAGTAATTTGTAAAGTATTCCTGAATTATCTTTAAGTCGCATATGATTATCTCCTAAAGATGATCAAAAATCTATTCGCCTCTACTAAATGCCAGACATTTTGTGCACGCAAGTGTTTCATTTTTGTTTTATGAATTTTTTTATAGTAGTGACCTCACTTCTTGTAAGTAAAAGCATAGCTGAAAGTTGCTGAGTGTTAAAGATTAGTTTTGATACTAATATTAACTACGAAAACATTACTGTCGACAAATTGTAGGACAAACTACATATTTATTTTGATTTTTGAAATAAGCTTTTCAAGCACATTGGACATTACCAATTCATTCCACTCAGGATAATAGCGGTCACTATTTACAGTTAGTTGTATTGTATCACTACGTAAATTCAAGGTTCATTGTAGGGTGAGTGAGTGATGGAGGTGTGGTTTTGTACCCTTTTCAACAACAGCATTTCTAGTATTCCCGGTAGTACACAGAATTCTTAATTACCTGTGAAACTACAACCACTGTGTTACTCCTGAATGGGCAGAAAGGAAGAAAGAAAAATCTTCTATAAATTTAAAAGTAAATGCTAAACATTTATGAAAAAGTCGTATTAAATGTCTATGAATACGAAGTTTTGATAAAAGTTGTATTTTGTGATGTATTCCCTGCTCTATCACTCGTGCACTCTTATTGCCAACGCAACATCATTTTTTGTGTGTGTGAACGCCAAAAATAACGAAAGAGAAATCGCCTGTGTTTAATAGAGGTCATTGTCTCGGAAGTGCGCCATAAATCAGAAGTGACCCGACTAAATCCTTCACTCGTTCCTCTTAAAACTTCCATTGTTCCCCCGTAGAGAATTACCTTCTCATAAATCATTGAGCCCACACTGCAGATGTTAGGTCGACGCTCTGGTGAGCTGCACCACCGTACACGAGAAAGGCTCTCCATTGCACGTCGTAGAAACCTACCGCCAGCCGGGTCATTGATGTGTTCTTTCTGAAGAGGTGTATTTAGCTAACGTAAATCCGACAAAACTTTTCTAATTGCCAGTTTAAATGATTTGCAACATTTGCAACATGATTTGCAACATTGCAATATATCACCTTTTCCTCAGATATTTTCTTTTTACCTGTTTTGAAACTTATCTCTTTTGCTTAGAAATATATTATTATTATTATTATTTATTGTTATAGATATAAACTTTAAAATTGAGGTTATGTTTACCGGTAGCAGAATACAGGTATATAAACTATACAGAATGTCCCAGAACTGTTACAAACTTCTAAGGCATGTATAGAGTTGAAGATAACATTTTGCCAATGAACATGTGATGAGAAATTTCATATAACAACGTTACATATGTGAGATTTTCCCCTGATTGGGAAGCAACACATCACCCATTGGTGTAGCGTCACGTTGGCGGCCCTGCGTGGGAGGAGGAGCGGATGTCTCGGATACCTGAGAACTAGGTGCCACGGCGTTGCTGTAGTGATATTTTTAGACCAGGTGAACGCCGGCGTGGCTTGGACTGTCACGTGGTAGTATGCAAACCTCCCTCCTACGCTCAATGGCGGTCACGTGACGGCGAGATTGCACGTGGCATTGCACGTGGAGTTCCTCAAGGATCGATTTTAGGCCCTATTCTGTTCCTACTTTACGTAACCGATATGTCTTCGACGATTCGAATGGGAAGAATGGTTTTCTTTGCAGATGATACGAACATCCTTTGCAATAAAGAAACCGTCAATAGTACAATATCAGATGTTTCAAATTGGTTCCGAAATAACAAATTAATAGTAAACGAAAAGAAAACGGTTTTAATGCAGTTTTCCATTTCAAATAAACAATTCTGTGCTCCATTGAAAATGAACAGTGTACCATTGACTGATGTTAAGGCAACAACATTTTTAGGTCTCTCAATTCAGTCAAACCTTAAATGGAACGTCCATTTAAATGAATTGAACACAAAATTAAGTTCATTATGCTACACGTTCAGAATTCTTGCAAATTCAGTCAGCCTTCATACTGCTCGTTGTGTATATTTCGCGAATGTTCATTCCCGCCTGAGATATGACATAATATTCTGGGAAAATACATCTTATAGCTCCCAGACTTTTAGATTACAAAAACGAATTGTACGAATAATAACCAAATCCCACCCACGTGATTCATGTAAGCCTATCTTCATTAATCTAGGAATTTTACCATTACCGTGTCTGTTTATTTACGAATCAGTTGTTTTTGTCAAAAATGACTTGCTTAAGGGCGGGAATATATTTTCAGAAAATGCCGATGTCTATTACTATAACACTCGACGTAGAAATCATATTCATCAGGTCACAGTATCAACAGCTCATTACAAAAATTTCACATACAATACATGTACATTATTTTAAAACACTTTGCCAGATGACATTAAACGATTAAATTCGATAGAAAAGTTTAAATCCCAAGTGAAATCGTTTCTGCTGCATAACTGTTTCTCTACAATTAGAGACTATACTGAGCATCACAAGAAAAGTAACATTAATTTTAACAATGATACGTAATGGATTATTTACCATTTGGACTGTATAAATGTGTATAAACAACCTGTAACAACTATTGTACTACAACCTCCGGGTCAATGACCCCCTCTCGATCAGGTTTTTCGTCCAGTTTCCCTGATCCATTGAGCAAATGCTGAGATGGCCCGTTGTTTGCTTCTGGACATAAATGTAACTTCATTTTCTGTGCACGTCTTCTAGAATTCAGTGGGAAATACAATTATTCAAATTATCGTGTCCATGTTGTCGCGGCAGAAAGTATTATTCCGAAGGACAACATGGATAAGAGCCAAAATTTATTGCTTATTTATCCTTGAAAATAGATTTTATTACATGGGAGGTTTTTTTTAATTTTAAGTAGTATATGACTTAGTGTAGGGATCACAGAACATGTGCACACAATTCACTTTTCCCCATAGCACGTCATACGCAGTTTGAACTGTTTTTTGACGTAAAATAAATAAATAATAAAAAAAGAGAAGGCGACTATAAAGTGGAGCCGACTGGCTCACACCGGCAGGTTTTGTATTTGGTAACCTGGCACTTCGTGCAAAATTTACGCCCACGCTGGAGTGTGTTCGTGCGATACACGGGTGACAAATTCACAGGAGTGGCGCGGTAGAAGCGTGCACTGGAGGTTGGGCCTCCCTAAAATATGTGGTGTATCCACAGGCGGGCGGTTGGGAAATACTGAAAAGTGTGTATTTACGGAGCAGTTAATTTAATTTGTATATTCTTTGTAAATAAAACTTGTACATACTTTTAAATGTCTGTGTGCTCTCATTCATGAGTCACACTGGGAATTCAAAACATCTTTGACTGCGACATGATCCGCGAAACACCAGTGCAGGATTAGTTACCAACCAATAGGGCGTCAATGGCACATGTGCAACTTCATAATATAATATGAAATTTCCCACCATACATTGGCAAATAACTTATCTTCGGTATTCCTTGGCGCCCTAGAATTTTTGTAACGTTTATTCAATAATTAATTAATGAAATTCATGTAAATAAGTCTCTTGGTACAAAGGATACCCCTGGATAAGATTGTAAAATTTAACTAAAAACTTTTGAAGGAAACGTGGTTTAACTAATATTAAACCAACATAAAACATAACAAATTTTTCCCCAGATATTTTAGCCCCCTTTCATCATCACCACAAATTTACAGCAAAAATTTGTTTTTATTCTAATTTTTGGTCGACTTAATATCAACTTTTCTGATTGAAAAATGAAAATATAATTTTTACCATCAAAAAACCTTTCTGATATTTTTCGACGCCAAATTATTCTTTAAATGTAATTTAATTACAATATGACTTTGAAGATGAGGATGGCCACGCAAAAGGTCTAAAAAGTCCTCTCAAAACACCGTTCTATTTTTTCATATTTTTCATTGTTTGCCAAAGTTGTAAAATTAAATATTATGTTTACTCTTCCACTTCTTAAAGCACTTATGACTTTTAATATTCTTTACAAGTGACAAACAAGCAAAAGATTGTTTCCTATTATATATATATATATATATATATATATATATATATATATATATATATATATATATATCGTGGAATTGAGTTACACATTTGCATATTTTTAACACTTTTTAATTGTTAGGAATAAATGAAAACAATTTTTTGCGTGTATTGTGAGGTAAACGAGGTACAAGTTTTGGTGGTACATGTGCAGAATGGACGAGGGAAACTTCGGCGTCATGTGGCGGATAGGTGGGACCCGAATATATTCTTAAGCAGAGTTATACAAAATTAGACATTTTTGAAATTTCTATTAAAACTTTGGCAATTTAGTTCTTTTGGCTGACTTTATCCATAGCATGTGTTGTCAAAAAAGTTCATAAACGTGAAATCTATAATTAAACTGAAAAATACCTGAATAATTTTCACGTGAAAATTAGGTGGATTATTCGATTTTCTGTGCAAATTAATTTTAACACTTATCAATTTTATAATTGCTTCTCTCTCACTATACCGGACTTATTATACAACACAGCGCATTACCAGAAACAAAAATTAACCCAGAAATAAACTAGAGGTGCTACAGAAAGGTACAGACTTTTTCGTAGCAATTTTCTCCAGTTTCCTTCGCGTGGACTGGCTTGAAGGTCTTCCTCCGTTCTCTAGCCAGCTGCCATCTATCGTCACCGAAAGTACATTTTCTTGACTTTTCTTAACATTTCGGTAACTTAATAGTAGAACCGAAATATTACTTCAAGAACATTAAAGAAGAGTAAAATCTCGTCCAAAATAGAAATTTTGATTGAAAATTTTGAAGCCGTTTTTAAGAAAAAGGCGATTAAGTTTTACTGTAAATGGTAAATTTGAAGCTCCTTTTCACAGCAATCTATTGAGTTTCCGAAAAACTTCATTTGAAGATCTTTCAAGCACTTCCACTCATAAATATAATAATGTATACAAATTGATGGAAATGTGCATATGAACGGCGTGAGAGATATTTCAAAATTTGTATAATTTTTGAAGAAACAAAAGAATACACCAAATTAACTGTATGCAATATTAAACAGTACAATTAGCACTATCCGTTGGAAAAATTTTGAGAAATAATTTGGAGCCATTTTTGAGAAAATGGCGATTGAGCGTTTCTTAAAATTCGGAATATTGAGCTCATTTTTACAGAAAACTGTTGAGTTTTGGAGAAACTATTTGACATTATTCAAAGTACATGTACTCATAAATCTAATTGTGTGAAGAAATCGCATTTAATTACTGACGTGGAAGAAAAAAAAATTATTTTTTTGTAATAACAAAGAATAGAAATAGAAATGAATAGAAATGAATAGAAAAGAATAGAAAAAGAATAGAAAGAATGATATGACGTTCATGTCATCAGATAAAGTTGGTTGGACACTAACTCTACCAACAATTTACAGAAAAAGTTGAACTTGTTTTTGATAAATTCTTGGTTTTGTAATTTTTTTGAAATTGCAGATATTCCACGCTCTATTGCACAAAAGCTACTACAATTTTCAAAAAAGTCTACATGACCTTAATGAAAGAACTACTGGGTAACAAATTTCATTTGAAGAAAAAAACTATCTTTAATTTTATTGTTGTAGAAAGATCCCCCGAAAAACAATTCAAACTTTCGCAATTTTCAAAAATTTGGAGTTAACCGTGAAAACGGAACCTAAGCTACCTTTATAAGTGTATTTTGCTCCATTCTTACTAGAAATTTAAAGACAAAATTTGAAGCCTTTTTGAGAAAAGTTTGAACATGTCTGGGGGGCTTCATGTAAAGTACCCCCAAATTTTAAATAATGTTTTTCAAAATTTCAAAGCTTCAACTAGAGCCAGATGGACAGGGGTTTCTTCAATTTGGAAAAGATCGTACGTGTGGTTTAGGCTCTAGATTTGTTCACATACCATAGACAGACGGATGAACGTTTTGGAAAAACAAACTACTTTTTCTGTATCAGGGGACCCCAAAACGTGTATTTCCGTTTAAATCTCGAAATTGATTTTCCGTAGCATTACATAACTTTCTCTTTACTTCGTATATTACACCCGTATATTACCCGTCATTGTATGTATATGAGAAATTAAAAAGCACCCAATTTACACAATTCGACTACCTTTTTCTTTTTGAGTTATTTTTTTCTGAACAAATACATTAATTTCTTTTGAGAAATAATAAACAATTTACATATTTCTGCAGTGTTTCTATGCTTCTGCAATGCAATTTTTTTTCTTCCGAGAAAGCATTATTTCAAACCAACGTTTGAGTGCTTATTGCTGCTCAGCCATTCGAAGTATCCGAGTAGTTTATTAGACAAAATATGTTTAAAAGTGTCTTAAGAGCTTATGTTCAAATTCTGACGTTTCCTCCCCGGACATTCTGTATACAGGAACAAATTTATCCACTTTTTCCTTACCACGGCACAGCAATACGATTGTTTCTGTCAAAAATTCATTGTTCATGCCCTTATTTCACAATCTGTCTTTAAAGAACATGTTTTCTACAGGAAAAATCTGTATCTTCAATGTTTTAGTTACAGGAAGATGTTGAAAAAAAGTTTGTTTTATTTGTTTATTAAAGTCGCATCAACAACTGAGGTCATTAGCGACTACTTTAAATACAACTTTACAATATTAATAGCAATTTAACAGAATATTACACTAAATATACACTAAATATAGACAAATTTGTGGAGACAGACATTATAAGTATTTTCAATGTTACAATATTAGTTACCAGTATCTATGCTAATACAATTAAATTTCTTTGAGAAAATAGCTGTCTTTACAGAATTGTATTATTTTATTCTGGAATTCGTTGGATGATAGGATCAATTCGGAGTTTGGCTCATCTTCTAGGTATCTCTGTCTGCTGTGCTGAAACATAGGGCATTGAGTTAAGATATGTTTAAGGTTAAGTATGGTATCACAGTGCTGGCAGGTGGGTGGGGGGTTTCCAGTTAGCAAGTGTTGATGGCTGAACTTGCAATGACCAGTTTTTATCCTTGTTATTGTTACTTGCTCTTGTCTTGAGAATTTTTTGGAAGTTTTCAGGGAATAAAAATGTTTAACTAGTTTGTGTAGATGGCTGGATTTCATGGTTTTCCAGAGGTTGCTCCACTTTTCATCCACTACTTTCTTGATATGTGTCCATAAATCCTTGTATGTGTGTGATATTGTTAAGATACTTCCAGTTTCAGGGCTTACATTTTCCTCTTCAAGGCTCATTGTGTTGTGTTCAGGCATTGTTTTGTAATCTGGTATCCAGGCAATTATGAGAGTCTTTTTAGATTGTATAATGTCTTGATATATTTCATGAATACTGTTTT
Organism: Teleogryllus occipitalis; assembly: GCA_011170035.1. Classification (NCBI taxonomy): domain Eukaryota; kingdom Metazoa; phylum Arthropoda; class Insecta; order Orthoptera; family Gryllidae; genus Teleogryllus; species Teleogryllus occipitalis. Next base: position 27,795 of record BLKR01005991.1, on the reverse strand, counting down.
TCATTGGTATACCTGGGTAGTTATTGTGAATATTATTTATTGCTTCAAGGGAAGTAGAGAAAATGACAAACTTGTTATGTCTGAGTTTTTGTGACATTTTGAAGGATGTCATTATAGAGCATATTTCAGCTGTAGTAGTACTAGCGTAGGAGTGCAGTCTGTTTATAACTTTAACGTCTTTGGTAAATGTAGCTGCATACTTTCCATCACTATTATTGATAAGTTTAGTATAGATTTTAAAGGAATCTTTGTATTTATTTTTTATTTCTTGAAATTTTATTTCCTTATCTTTTTTAACCATTTTGTTTATTTGGATAGTATCCAGTGTTATATCTGCTACTATATCAGGAATTGTCCATGGTGGTATACTGTTATTTCTTTTTTCCATTAATATCTTTTCCTGAAAGTTTAGCTGTCTTAGTAGGTTTTTCACTTTGGTATATACTGGTGAAAAGCATTTTTGTTCTTTGTAGTAATTTTGAAGTTTTGGGTATATATCGTGGTAGATTATAGGATTATTTGACTCAGCTGTTTTGATAGCATATTTGAGAGTTAGCATTTGTCTACGATGAGCTAGAGTTGGTTCTTTGGCTTCTATTAGAATGCTGCCAATGGGGCTAGTATGAAAGCAGCCAGTGCTTATTCGTAGAGCTTTATTATGTATAACATCAAGTTTTTTAGGTCTTTTTTGCTAGCTGAATCATATATGGATCCATAGTCGATCTTGGATCGTACTATTGCTTTGTAGGTCATTAGCTGGAGATGTTTATCTGCTCCCCAGTTATTATGGGAAATGCACTTGAGTATGTTTAGTCTTTTCTTACATTATTCAGATATAATTTGTATATGTCTTTTCCAGCTCATTTTTGAGTCAAAATGCATGCCTAAAATTTTAATATCTTGATCAAACTTTAGTTCATGTATTTCCATTTTTAATATGGGCAGATTCACAATATTTTGTCTGGAGAATATTATACATTGAGTTTTGGAAGCTGAAAATTTAAAACCTGATTTGAGAGACCATCCATGTAGATTGTTTAGGGCAGATTGTATAATCCCTTGACTGGTTGTAATAGATGTTCCTCGGCAAAGAATGGTAATGTCATCTGCATACTTCCTTATGATTACAGGATGGTTGATTTCGGAGCCTGCATCATTAATGGCCAATAGAAATAGGGTAACTAAGTACTGCACCTTGTGGTAGTCCATTCTCCAGATGTTGTACTGATGATAAGCTACCATTGACTCTCACATTAAAGGTTCTTTCTTTGGTGAAATTCTTGATGAATTGAAATATGTTGCCTTTAAGTCCATATTCTTGTAATTTTGTCATGATTCTATGGGTCCACACCATGTCGTAAGCTTTTTCAATGTCTAGGCTCACTGCTAAAACATGCTATTTGTTAGCAAGGGCTTCTTGAATGTAAGTATCAATACTTACTATGTGAGAAGTAGTTGAGTGTCCTGCTCTGAAACCAAATTGATTGTTGGATATGATGTTTTTAAAGTCTAGAAACCATCTGAGTTTTGTTAATTATTTTTTCCAGAATTTTGCACATATTGCATGTTAGAGAAATGGGTCTGTAATTTTCATTTTTGTGGGGTCTTTTCCAGGCTTTGGTATAGGTATAACAATAGCTGATTTCCATAGCTCGGGAAATACATTTTTATCCCATATTATGTTATATATTTTAAGTAATTATTCTTTTCCTTCCAGGGGTAGATTCTTCAAAAGAATGTATGGAATGTTGTCTGGTCCAGGTGAGTTTCGAGTCCTGTTGATAGCAGAATTAAGTTCTTTAATTCCAATAGGATCATTAAGATGGTTATAAGTAGCCAAGTCTTTATTATTTGTAAGTTCTGTAAGGTTCTCATGTTCTGAAAAAAGTTTTACTTTTGCTATTTCCGGATAACCAGGGATAAACTAATGCTATGATATGGAACTATGGATTGTGAGGTCGTTTATGGGAATCATGAAATAAATGATGACAGAAATAAAAGATACAGTTAATTCAATAACAGAAAGTTTTTATAAATTCCACATTTATTTTCATTGTTTACAATATTCGTTTTAATTTATTTCACATCTTCTGGTAATTCTTTTCCATTCCCAACTGTAGATCTTTTCATTGCCTTTCGTTCAGTTTTAACATGTTCCACTTTTCTTAAGAAACGCCGACGTCACGGCACAATGATGAATCTTGGCGTTTCGCTAAGAGAATACTAATGAAGTCGTTGATTTGACCGTTAGTACACATATTTATCCATCATATGCGCTTTCCCTCTATATTCAGTTATTGATGAAAGGTGGGAGTTGTGTCTGCAATATCCTAACTTTCCAGTGCCCAAAAATGGCGATATAGATATGATTTAAAATCCTTTTTTGTCAGTTTAAAGTAGTAAATAAAAGCAAAAACGTTTTGTGGAAGTGACATCAACGTAAATGTTTCTGAACGGGTGTTACAAAATTCCGTATGTGTGTGTAAGTTAGAATAATCGACTGTCAACAAATCCGTCAAGACATAAATGTTCGCATTGCTATTCCCAATATAATTTTTAATTTTTACCCCACGGGTCTAGAAAAGCCAGTGTAACAAATTATAAAAACACTCTACATCTAAAAACTTACGTAATATATATATATACACATATTCAAGTCATAATTCAAAATGGAAAAAGTATCGAAGAAAAACAGTGCTTCAGTAGAAAGGGAGTGAAAGCTGTAGAAGATAATATGCCATGAGAGAGAAACTCCTTTCATCAAACTTTCACGTCTTCCATATTACATCCCCAACGTGTGTTCAGACAGAAACGTATACAAAGCCAGAAACACTGGGAGAACACCGAATGGAAACATTCAAATGCAAAGTCAGTTACCTCTTGAAATGAGTTGTGCTGTAACAAAATATTTTTTGCATAATTTTAACCTGACCAATTTTCGAAAATTCAGGATTTGTCGGAAATGTTACCTACATCATTTTTATTATCTTACTTTATTCCATTAGACAAATAAAATAATAAAAAAATTACCGCAATTTTTGAGAAAATTTGGATAACGTAATTTACTAAGGATTAATGTTAAGTTTAGCACACTGTTTTCGGTCCTTAAAGACAGAAAACATTGTTTTCGGATAACTGTTTGATATCAATATATTACATGAAGTCTTTATAGTTCTCAGAATGATTTTATAATAGAATGAATTTAAAATAGAATTTTAATTTGATGAGAAAGTTTACAATCAGAGGGTACACTTATCGGTAGTCTGATTAGCTCCTTACTTTCCGAAATTGTGATGATACACCTTGAATCACAAGTCTTAAGTGATCTGAACTTCGTTTATTATACACGTTATGTTGATGACACATTTATCTACCTGAAAACCAAAGTGATAGATTATTAGAGATATTTAATGTTTTTAATAACAAAATAAAATTTACTTTAGAAACTGAAACAAATTGCTCTTTAAACTTTTTAGACAATCGCGATGCTCGTGTGAAATAGAATGAAAAAAGTTTTAGATTCACAAAACAAATCAGCCTCCTAGAGGAAAAAAATATATCTATCAAACTAAAATTGATTATTAATGATATGGGAAATCTTGCAGTTATACTCTCACACAATTTTGAGGTGAAGAATTTAAGAATAATTTGATGTGTTTTCTCAACATCCTTCAAATAAATAACATTCTTAAAAAATAACTTTTAACCAAATTCAAATTGAAACTAGTAAATACAGTGATAAATAGGTGTCACATAATCAAAAACTTGAAAGACACTAGAGGGAACATTTGACAATAAAAATGTAGTCTATCACATCAATCGTACAGATTGCAATGGATCATATATTGGTCCAACTACACGTAAGTTAAACACAAGACTACTTTAACATAAAAGAAACATAAAAGACATGGCATGCAGACAAAATTCTTCAACACGACATAGATTACAATTTTTCATTACGTAAATTTCCAGGTAATACGAATTTTAGCCCGCGGAAATTTCTTGCATCGTGGATTAATATTAGAAACGCTATATATCAAAACATTATCTTGTTTGATTACACAGGTGGAATCTAATACATTTACTAGTATATGTGATGGATTATTGAGTATTTTTTTCTCAAAATTGACATATTTATCTTAGCAATAGATAATTAACTTCTTTCTATCTTACATGATTTTGCAATGTTCCTCTCAACCTCTTTCTATCTACTTCCTTTCAGACCGTTATATGATTATTAATATCGTCAGAAGTTCTTATCAAGGTGCGTTCCGTTGTGACTTGTGTACATTAATATTATGCATTTCTTCTATTTAATGCTGACTATCTGATCCATTGTTTAAAATATTATATTTATATGTTTTGACATTTAATCCTGAAAATGGAAATAATTCTTTTCCAAAACGTTGCTGTTACAATTATACATCACATGTAATATATTGATATAAATAGTTATCCTAAAAATGTTTTCCGTCTTTAAAATAAAGGACCAAAACCAGATAAATAGGAAAAATCTAAAGCTCTATGTTAAGTAGTACCAAAAGTCAAAATATGCTTTTCAAATTAACAATCTTTCGATTTCGGTCAGATCGATTCGGGAATATCTACCTTGATCCCAGAATAGTTTTGGGGTTTGTGATGACGGCAGACAGTTGGACAGGTGGACAGACTGACAGACATTTGCTGTAAACCAATTTTTCTGTATCAACGACTCACGAAACGTGAATTCTGAATACACATGTTAGGGGAAGTCATTTATTACATTGAGGAGCAACTAATTCCACATTTTCGGTATCAGGGAACCACAATACGAGTGTTGCTGACAAAAAGTCACAACATCCCGCTGCAGTATTACAAAACATTGTCTCTATTATATAAGTACGTAGAAGACGAGAATGCAACATTCAACCTATTTCGTTTGACAACAATTTTCAGGTCTTGTTTAAGATTATAATGTAGTTCATAAACATTGAAAAATTACGTATTGCGCAAAAAGAAAAAGATAGTGTATTTAGGCTATGAAGAATAAAATTACTTGTGATTATCAATTACATAATATAGTGGAATTCATTTCGAAAAGTGACGATTATTTGAAAATGAAAGAGAAGACTATGAATTATCGAATATTTCACACAGCTGGGTACGAATCACACACACATTATTATATACGTATATGGAGTTAGAAATCCAAAAGTTGACAAAGACAACCTCTTTATGCCTGTGCACACCAACAAATAGCCTCTTACTTACAACTAAACTCAATTAACTAAAAAATAATAAAGGTGCATATAAACATTCAAAGTAATGAGTTTTTAATGTTTTCTCTCTCAAAAATTTGACAGGAAAATAAAAAACCCACATGCTGTGGCAGATGGTGAAGGTGATGCAGATGGTGATTGGTGGTGGTGGTGGTGGTGGTGGTGGTGGTGGTGGTGGTGGTGGTGGTGGTGGTAATGGTTATAGTGATGATGAAGTTGTGAGTCAGCAAAGCATGCGAAATGAGAGAATCCTGAAGGAAACCTGCCGCGAGTCCATTTTGATCACAATAAATTGCATATTGAGTAATCGCAATTTGCACCCTTAAGACATGGAAAATGAGCTACGGTAGGGGAGGAAGGTGAACACCTGACAACTGCAGCACAGGACGCTGCAATACGGAAAGTAATGTAGGCAATTGAAGAAAATCCAGATATCTACAGAATTCGAGTTAATCATGTTTGAGTTCTCGAGGTGTCACTGCATTTCTTACGTATTGTCAGGCCTGCGTTAAGTGCGCCATATTATTACGCGGTTTAATGCGCATATAGCTTGTCTACCATAAAAAATGTTAACTTTTGGATGGGTGTTGTTTGTATTAATATCTTGAGAGCTAAGCATTCAAACACGTGTCTCCTCGGTTTGAAAAGTTTGTATATATTTACATAATCTCCTTTGAAGAAACCTAACTTTGAAACTGGAGAAAGAGAACACCAGTTTGCTATTAGCAATCCGTCTTGTGTTCATGCAAACTGAGCGGTACTTTCCTACATATGAGGGTGCGTGGGAAAGTCGAGTAAGGTAGTGTGTGGTATTTAGTAGCCACGATTGATTTTGTTCGGTCCCATGATATTAATTATACAAGATGTATGATGAATCATTACAATGTCTTTATTTGTAGTTTCTCATATCCGTAAGGGAGAAAGGCCGTAACAGGATAAGTGGGTTTTCGGCCTTAGTTTGCAATTCGACTCAGATTTTTTCCACATATTTGGACGTAGAAAATATTGTTATTTTCAAAATATGAGGCTAAAATATCCACATTTTAGCGAAAAAAAAACAACTGTTTTTCATGTTTAACTTAAGAAAATAACCAGTTTGTGGCATTTATTTTATTTCTTTGCTTCTGATATGAACTTTTCCGTAACAATTGGTAAAAAAATTGACTTTTAAATGCCTTTCAATTCATAAATAGAAGAATAAATTGATTAAAATAATTTTTTTCTATAAAAATCTTAACAACATTTTTCCTTTTTTTATAAAAATTTACATAGTTCATAAACCCGAAGAAGTTTCAGATAGTGCTACTTATGAAATGTAGACATTTTCATATGCTTATGTATGCTCCAACCGGAAAATATCTAGAATTTGATTTACGACCTGAGGAGCCTGTGACCATGCGTTTTTACGATTTCCGAGTGTTCAATAATATAATTTGTTTTAATATGTTTATAAAATATGTAATATTGTCAAAATTGGTAAAAAATAATAGAAAGTGTCTTAATATTGTTCTAAATCTTTATTAAACATTGAATAATTATTTTTATTCAAAACAAAAATGCTTTATATATCATAAAATAATAATTAAACGTATTTGTAACTTTATTTAATTTATAACAAATTAATTCAAATTGTAATTTTATTTTTGCTTCTATTTTCAGGAAAAGCGTTTTAGAAATAATTTTTCGCAAAATGAAAGACACATACGGCACAAACATCAATGGAGAAAAAATATCAAATCTAGGATTTGCTGATGACATAGTTCTCATAACAAAATCAGCGAAAGAATAACAAGAAATGCTAGACGACATCCTGCACAATAGCAAAAAAGTAAGACATACTAAATACTAAAAAGACAAAAATAATTACATACTCTACGACAATATTGGTAACAGGTTATGGTGAAAACATGCAATACGTAGACAAGTACCAATATTTGGGCCAGATCATATCCTTTAGGCATCCCTCCAAATCCATAATAGAAAAAAGAATATCACAAGTTTGGAAAAAATCTGGTCTTTAAAATGCATTATTCAAATATTATTCAACATCAGCTATAGACTAAAAATAAAGAGATACGTCGTGAACTCCTGTGTCATACCAGCATTATTATCAGGTTCGCAGACATGACCACTATCGGAAAAGGAGAAAAATGTGATAAAAATATGTCAAAAGAAGATGGAAAGGAAAATATTAGGTATTAGTCTAAAGGACAAAGTAAGAAATGCTGATATTAGACAAAGAACACGTCAAAACGACGTAGATCAACTCACATGTCTTTTAAATTGGAAATGGGCAAGCCATGTCATGAGGATGAACACAAGCAGATGAACCTACAAAATTTTAATACGGGACCCAAAGACTGGCAATAAAAATATCGGAAGACAAAGAACACGATGGTCAGACGACATAGTAAGAAGACTGCGAAGACTATGGACCAGAACAGCAGGAGACCGCCCAACATGCAGAGAAGTCATCGACACACTCGAAGTCCAAAGAGAAAAGATTGAACAAATAAAAAGGAACAGTGACACGAAAATAAAGAACACAACGATTAGTGAAGTGATAGTGACGTGATAACTGATAGAGAAGTGATGATAACTGATAAGTGCTGGCTTATTTACAACTTTACAATGTAAGAGACCTTTGCCCTACTAAGGAATGTGAACGGGCTAATAATAGTGATGATAATAATAATAATAATAATAATAATAATAATAATAAAAATAATAATAAAAAAATAATAATAATAAAAATAATAATAATAATATCCGTAATACTTCGGAGGCACGACTTCCTTTGACACGCTGGTTGGCATCTTTACAAAATTTTCTGATACTACTTCATTTTCTGTGCATAATTTTACATCTCTGAAAACTCGTGAATAATGGAACGGTACTTTAAATCTAACATGGATTGTTTTCAGTGCAAATTGCGTTCATTACGCCCTGACGAATGCTCTGAGTGGCGCCTTCTTTGCAGTTCTAATTGTTCGCAGTAAACTTTACCCCATAGTTTCAACTCATAAATTAAGCTGTTATTATTTTGTACCTTCGTAATGAGCTTTTTGAATGTTTTAGACAAAAGTACGGAAGGGTTCGCATAGCAAGGCAGGCGAGTTTGTCACCGAGTAGACGATTGTTTATTCTATATATTCTATATGACGTCTCACATTGAATACGTTCGTTGTCATCAGCCAATTACCAGCATTTTACATCATTCGAATTTAAAAATGAATCAGCTTAGAGTATTTTTGCGTCATGCATCAAAAATGTCCAATTTCAGTCGTATTGTTGAGACATATTTCCTAGAATTACTACTATTACCTCCTAATTGTATCACTGATTATTCGCGCACTACTATTACTCAACTCTATTCTCTTTTAATACTCTCGGCATGCAGCCAAAATTCGTAAAATATGGGTCAAATTATAGTGTATAACTTGTTATCCAAAGTCACAAATTAAATATAAACAATTAAAGTTATTTGATTGTGCAGCTGTGATTTTCGGGACAATTAAAAATCTCATTTTGCTTTTTTTTAAATTTTGAAGTAAATCTTTTATAAGTTTGAAGCTCATTACGGAATTGTTGTTGTTTTCCATCAGTTGATAACTAGCAAAAAGTAATAATTTTCCCCACCCCACCCCACATGCCTTAGAAGTTTGTAAAATTGATTTTGTGACACCCTGCCTGTATTAATGTTGTTGTGCTCAATTTATCTTTAATTCAATTCATTACATTTTATTCAGATTGTTTATGAATCCATGAGACTAACACTATACACAATTCATCGTCACCGCATTGGGAGTGATCGACACCACTTGCTTATAAATCTCCTGTAGACACGTGAAATCAACGCAGTCATAAGCGAATGTCGGCGATGAATATGAGCAAAAATTATTGTCTGTGACCTTTAAAAAACATGATATTAGGAGGTTAGAGGTAACATGAAATGATACGATGTAGTGTGAAGGGTCAAAGAACATTGAAAGATTGAAGAAGGAATGCAGGAACGATCAAAGGCATAAAACAGAAAATTTACCACACGTTATAATGATGCTCAAATAGATAATTTTCAGAGCGGAGAACTTAAGAAGAGGAGAGAGAAAGAGATCATAGGGAACGTCAAATACTTGTATAAGGTGTACAAGGTGTATACATGTGTAAGGTGTATAAGGTGGATTTCCGCAACAGGATGTAGTGGAGAATCAAACAAAAAGAGTGCTTACCCGAGTTGCAAAAGAGGAAGTAGTCGTCTAAAAAATTAACATAAAAATGCAATGCGAGAACATAAAGAGCATTGTAATATCAACAGCGTTTTAAATTAAAGTATAGGAGACACAACAGCAAACTATAAAAGCCAACCAACAAATCATCAAAGATACAAATTTAACATTAAAAATCATAACAGTACAAGAATATAGTAGAATGAGAACGAATAAAAGAAGTGATAATCCTGAAACTATCAAACTATGAACATTCCTAGACAACATGTAACCTGTACGAAAAGTTATATAACATCATGACAACAATTAGGGAGAAGATAAGAAAACACCATGCAAACCGTAAAGAACGAGACAAATTTTGCATTTCATTCAGTATACTCGATTCAGAAGTGATAAACTATCGCTTACGACAGCAATCAAACTAAAAACGAAGCCACAAGAAAAGTAAGAAAAATTAAGATGCCGATGGTTTCCAGGATTTCATTTCCAAACAGGTGGTACAGTAGTACAACTCAACGGTTCACGGGGAAAAAAAGGGGCGACAACTCAAACTAAATTCTAGAAGTTACTCTAGTGATTAATCGGTTAACATTCCCAACTTTTGTAGTCAAACAAATTTCTCATAAAGAATACAGAAACACATTTGAGCTGACAGGAACCAAAAAAATCCGCGAATATAAATTATGAAAAAGCCTGCAAAATCATCAAAATCATTTCTCAAATAATCTGCTTTACAATAGCGAAGAAACAAAAAGAGTGATAACATAATAACTTGTTTGTGACATAATAACTAATTTGTGGCGCGTATTTCTGTCAAAACGAAACATTAAATACGTAAGTTTTATTACTCCTTTTCTCGGAAGTTCTTTTGATATTTTTCCAGTAATCAGATCATAACTAGGTGCTTTTCTGACATCAATATTAGTGATTATTTCATTTTGAACTGCTTTTGGGGTAACATATTTTATTACACACTGAACATTACTATCAATTGGGGTGACATCCTCATCTGCTGTTTGACGACAAAAATGTTGAAATGTAATTTCAAGGTAATCGGCAAACATTTTTCTTTTTCCTCATTTGTTCTCCCTCATGTAAGGTCGGATTTGCGCATTAGTGGTGTACAGTAGGTCTCTTCATTTTCATGTGGCTTTCCATAAGGAATAGTTCGATATTTTACCAGCAGTATGCAGTTTATCAGCAGTTCTAAGCAATTGCTGATTGATTCCTGTTTATGTTTCCTTATTCCTGCTGTTAATTCGTGAGTAAGACGACTCAAAACATTTTTATCAGGTGGATAACGTGTCATTTGCCATACTGTTTCGTGTCTTTTTCTTTTCTGCAACTTTTTCTTTAATTTCCCTTGGGTAATTATTACCCAAGAGAGGTTTCTCAATATTTGGGGTATATTCCTTTGCTTTTTCTTGATCCAGTTTTATGAAGTACTCCACTTCTTTATCCAGTTCCTCTTTTAATTTCAATGGAACATTAATTTTGATTGTTTCATCTAGATCTTCTTTGAACGCTTGTCAGTTTGTAAATATGTTACCAAAAGTTGGTTGAAGTGTTTTATTATAGTTTTACTTTGTACGTGATCTGAAGACAAATCGTAAAAATTCTCTTTATTAATGTAATTTGAAGATATGCCTTTCACAACAATTCTCATCACATAGTAAATTGCAAAATTAGAATATCCAACGCCACAACACAAACTAATGAAGATTCTAAACAAGGAACATCATTTGGCTGAGGTCAACAGAAGTGATGAGTGCCTTAAAACAAAAATGCCTTGTTAGTGGGCCTGTCTACTAGTGGCTCCACAGCAAAGATGTCGTGTCCTTTCGAGATCTCCTTGAGTTCCACTCCGTTAAGTGGAGTACCAACTTCAACTTGGACACGTGCAAGTGACATGCAGTCAAGCTAAGCCTATGACGTCTTCGGGCCTTCAACATTTTGCGACGCTTACTTCATCAGCCAGGGCTACACAAATTTCTTATAAATACTAGTAAACACCCAGACAAGAAAAACGAAAACTAAATACCGCTCGGATCGTGAGTCATGTGCATAGTTCTAACATACGGCGTAGAACACGTAAAGTCGACAATGTGTAACACATCTTCTTTCTTAGAAAGACGCATTTTCTTAGGAATATGCGTTGACGAACACGGGATTATTATTCATCCTTCCTTAAAAAGTGTGAAATTCTCCGCTGAGTCACTGTGATTTGTTTGGCACGACACAAGGAGTAAAATAAACTAATACAACGTTTATGAATATATTGTTACTTTCTCGTATACATATATAATCGAAAAATCGATTTCGAGATGTAAACAGATATGCACGTTTTGGGATCCCCTGATACCATTTCCTTTAAATGAAATTTATTGTCCATAATTAGTTTTCTCATTAAGGTGATGTACATTTTTTAAACCTTTAAGTTGTTTTCGCGCAATATTGCATGCAATATTTTCAAATAAAAAAATAAGAAACAAGATTTTCTCAAAAAGGCTCCAACGTTTTTCTTTAAACTTTTGGTAGGGATAGTGCTAAATGCACTCTATAAGATGACATGAACTCCATATTTCTCTATTGTTTTTTTTTTTTTCAAAACTTACAAAAATATATTTTTTTGACTTGTCTCTCACGTCGTTAATATTTACATTAGCGGAAATTTGTTCACATTACTGTATTTATGGGAACATGTGATTTCAATAATGTCATACTAAGTTTCTAGAAAACTTAAATAGATAAATTTATTTAAACTGCAATTGGGTGTGACCCGGTGGCAGTTAATTACATAAGTAAGATATTAATTTTCATGCAAATAACATAATAATGTTGATAATAATGCTAAAATAATAATAATAATAATAATAATAAATAATAATAATAGTAATAATAATAACAGTAATAATAATAATAATAACAGTAATAATAATAGTAATAATAATAACCGTAATAATAATAGTAATAATAATAACCGTAATAATAATAGTAATAATATTAATAATAATAATAATAATAATAATAATAATAATAATAATAATATAAAAACTGGTGAATCTTAAAAACAAACATTAAATTACCTAAAAGATAAAAGAAACGTCAATCTAAAACAGCACTGAGTGCTTAAACAATGAAGACCGCACTGCACTTGCCTACACTTCACTTCATTTCACTTCACTATTACACTAAAAAAACACCTTCATTATTTCTCTGCTCTACACTGCACAACACTTCACTTCACTTCACTTCACTTCACTTCACTGTATAACTTAATATTCCTAGTTAACTACCTCAAACTTAGAAATGCCCTAAATTACTTTCCTAAATTGTTGAACGCTTCGAGGAAAGGGTTCAAAGGTTTTTGCAGGCAATCTATTCCAATCTCTTATCGTTCTATTTGTAAAAGAAAATTTCCCGACATCCGTTCTCTGCGGTCTTAAATTTATTTTGTGCCTGTGATCACCTCTACCGATGTACGTAGGAAAATTTAGCCGCCGTTTAATTTCTTTCCAAGCTGGATGACCGCTATAAGCTTTATACAAGGCGCAAAGTCTTGCCAATGTTCGCCTGTTTTCGAGTGAATCCCACCCTATCCTTTTCTTGTCCCTGAAAGTAAATTTAGCTGCTCTACGCTGAATCCTTTCCAAATTCTTACACTGCATAATTTTGTGCGGATCCCAACAAATTGCTCCATATTCCATTATCGGACGAACAAGCGACAAGTAAGCAATTTCCTTCGCGTTTACTGTACTCTTTTTTAAGATACGCATTACAAAATGAAGAGATCTCCACGCTTTCCCTACAACAAAATCTACGTGATTTTTCCAGCTTAATTTACTATCGAAATGGATACCTAGGTACTTACACGAAGAAACTCTCGGAATAATGTCGTTACTTAAACGGTAATTTGTTACGCTGTAATTGTGACCTCTGCCAAAAGTGATAGATTTGCTTTTAGAACTATTTATGGTCATACCATTATTTTCCGCCCTTAAGCGTTATCTGTGAAAACGAACTCAAAACTCCGTATTATCAGAAGCTTAAACGCCATTTTCTCAAAAATGGCTCCAAATTCTTTCTTCAATTTCTTCCAACGGGTAGTGATAGTTGCACTGTCAAATATGATATGAAGTTCATTTCTGTATTTTTTTTTTTTAAATTACACAAATGCATTTTTTTAAATCTCTCACGCCATTATAATGTACATTTTCAGCAATTTGTAAACCCTATTGTATTTGTGACTTAAATTGTCTAAAATTACTTTATTTAAAGTTTTTTCAAACTCAAAAATTTTCTGCGAAAAAGAGCTTCAAATATCGCATTCTCAGTAATGCTTAAACGCCATTTTCCTAAAAAGACAACAAATTTTTCAATAAAAATTGCCATTTATGACGAGGTATTACTCGTCTTTAATGTTCTTAAAGTAATATTTCGGTTCTACTATCATAAAACCCAAAAATTGAGAAAATGCCAAAAAAATGTACTTTGAGTGGCGATAATGGCAAATGGCAAGAGGATGGGGATAGACTGTAAAATCAGACCACACCAAGGAAAATAGAAACCTTTACTATTTGGAAGTCTGTGACACACTGTAGCACCACTAATTAGAATTGATTTCCTTATATGAGACAATCAATAAATAACTTGTGAATTTAGTTCATTAGTTATTTATTAATAACAACGCTACGAGACCAATTGCGATGGTTTCGTCAGTTGACAATCTAAAAATAAAAAATAAAAAAATAGTCAAGGCACTAAGAAGTGGAGCTTAAAAGTCTATACTTAGTGCCAAGGTAGAATTACAATAAATTGTCTTTGAAATGACTCACAGAAAAGTTTTCTAAACATTTAGCATAATGAACTTGTATTCTTGTAGCAATTTGTTAGGTTACGACAAAACTGGCCTTTCTTTTCAATACGTAGTTTAAAAGCACCGATTCCTATCAGAAAAAAGAAAACGAAAGCAATTTGGAAGGCCCACATATGCGCCAAATAATTAAGGGTAATGACTTTATAAATAAAATGACTGACGTTGAACTTTAACCTTGATTATCATTCAGGGATGTCAACAACTTTCTGGGCAGTTTTAAACATTTTTGATACGAATCTATTATTAAAACGTTGCTCAAAAAATTCGAGTGACTCGGACGTGACATAAGCTTGAAATTACCTTTTCTCCATTCGCATCGTGAAAACTTTCCAGAAAACTTAGAACCACTAAATGAAGAACAAGGACAACGGTTTCTTCAGGGTATAAAACAGATGGACGTTACGGACCAGGGTCGATTGGATGTCTCCGTGATGCCCGACTATTATTGGTGTTTAAAAAGTGATAAAAGTCAGTCTACACAATGTCCTTTTTTATTAAAAGGGAGATTCCCTGCAGTATGTTTCATACTTCGTCATTCATTCTAAACTATCGTGTCAGTGCTTTTCATATTTTGCCATATTTTACAGTGTTTGAAAAATATGGTTCCTTCAAGAAATATACTAAATTAGTATTGTCTGCGTGGCTGTAAGTGACGAGTGGCACAAAAAATTGGCAAGCAAATTTCAATTCGGTATGCCAAACTTAGGTTTATAGAAGTGTGAATTCCCGTGTGGTAGAAAAACAATATTGTTCGCAGATCTCATTTTACTCAATTTACTCATTTTACTCAATTATTGAAAATCGTTGAAAAAAATTTGGCTTCAATCCTGCGGCAGTTTTTTAACGACATATTACATTTTCAATATAAGAAAGAATTATTAGGATTTCCTCTTTTCCATATGCAACAAAAAACTAGCATCAACATATTTTTACGAAAACATTTCGAATCCTCCCCAACAAATTATCATTAATATCACACTAGCAAGCAGAATCGATTTTCCATTCTCATATGCGTGCCGTGGCGTGACCTGTGAAACACAAGGACATGTCTAATTTCCATGCAACGCGCTTACAAATCAGAGGGCACGGAACTGGCATTTGACAATTCATAATTATAATGTTTACCACCAACTATCAGGACAATCATGGAACGTTACGAAATCTCGACGCCTCGGAGCCACAAAATACGCTCTCTCCTCGCGGCGCTGTTCGGCACGCGCTGCTGACCCCTCAGAGCGATGATGTAATTTATGGATGACCCCGCCGCTTGTGATATATGGTAATTAAAACCGGGACAACCTGTTTTCCTTGTTCTAGTTGCCGTAAAATACGGGACGTCTTCCCTCTAATAGTTCCTTTTGTCTTCTTTTCGCGCCTCTCGTCATCTCTCAGAGATATTAACCACATTCCTACGTGAACACCAAGTAGCAACTCACTACAGCGTTATTGAGCACGTCTGTACACCCCACAGTCCCAAGAGGATACATGCGACCATTACGATGGAAAGCATCTGGTTTCTTGATGAGTACCATTTAGTGCTTTAATGAGTACTTGTTTCTCTAAACTCCTTTTGCCGCAAGTGCAATTACGCTAAGGTGTCGAGATCATCTCGCATTTGCAGTTACGCTTTAGTCGTGTTTCTTTAATTAGAATACACCTGCGAGATGAGTAATAAAATTTACATCCTGTCAGAAGAAAAGAGAAAAACTAGGGAAGCAATGAACGCATACGGAACACAGATGTTGACTGTTGATACACCATCTATCTCGCTTTGGGCAGTCGCTAAGAGAGGTAATAGTTCTCAGTGAAGTCAACATTAAAAATATTTTCCTCCAAAAACACGCATATTACAGTGAAAATTAATGCCATATATGCCATAACACACTCGTACATTCCTCTCTAATATTCACGAGATTCTAGTCATGATTTATTTGAACCCAATCCTCAGTTTCTGAAGTGAAATTTAAGGATTGCACACCATTATTTGAGGAAGATTAAATATTGATCAAAGACATAAAATATGCATTTCAGAAAAAATATTATTTCTCTACTGTCAGAGATTGACGTGAGTGACTGGTTTTTTCCAGTGTACACAAATCGAATCTCAAAAACAAAACAATTAAAAAGATAATATACACAATAATAGTAAGAAGGGATGATAATAATAATAGAAATAATAATAGTAACAGTAATAATAATAATAATAATAATAATAATAATAATAATAATAATAATAATAATAACAATAATAGTAACAGTAATAATAACCATAACAACAACAAAGGTAATAATTAATCACAGCACAACACACAGATACAAACTGACTAGATAGATAGATTGAACGAGAGAGAGATTGAACGATAGATAGATTGAATGATACATTGAACAATAGATAGATTGAACGATAGTTAGAGAGATGAGAGAGAGAGGCAGACAGACACAGATAGACAGGCACAGACAGACAGACAGACAGACAGACAGACAGACAGACAGACTGAGTGACAGACTGACTGACTGACAAAAAGACTGACCGACGAACTGACTGACCGACCGACAGACAGGTAGACAGACACAGACCGATAGACATACATACATACATACATACATACATACATTCATACAACGATAGATAGATAGTACGATAGAGAGACAGACAGACATATCTACATACATACAACGATAGATAGCACGATAGAGACAGACAGACAGACAGACAGACAGACAGACAGACAGACAGACAGACAGACAGACAGACAGACAGACAGACAGACAGACAGACAGACAGACAGACAGACAGACAGACAGACAGACAGACAGACAGACAGATAGATAGATAGATAGATAGATAGATAGATAGATAGATAGATAGATACAGTTGGCAGATGAATGAAGAAAATCTTGAAGCCCAATTAAAAACCCCGAATGAGAAAATAGTAGCTGCATGTGAAGCTTCAATGCCTAAAAGAAATAAAGCTCGAAGGAAAGTCCCTGTGTACTGGT
Source organism: Teleogryllus occipitalis (assembly GCA_011170035.1). Classification (NCBI taxonomy): domain Eukaryota; kingdom Metazoa; phylum Arthropoda; class Insecta; order Orthoptera; family Gryllidae; genus Teleogryllus; species Teleogryllus occipitalis. The sequence goes on along the minus strand of BLKR01005991.1, from coordinate 10,435 downwards.
GGACGAGGGAAATAGCAACTTTAAGGAAAACGTGTCTTTGTGCTAGAAGGAAAGCAACCAGATCAAAAGGCGATCCGATACTCCAAGCACATTATAGAAGTGCTAGAAAAGAACTCAGAGTAGCAATAAAAAAACGAAAAGAAGAATGCTGGAGAGATCTAATCCTAGAAGTAGAAAATGATCCATGGGGTCTACCCTATAAAATCGTAGCAAAAAATTAAAAATCAGACAGAATATTCCCAGATTGGATGATCCGGAATGGGTGAGTAAAATCATCGAAGATCTCTTCCCACAACAAGGCCACTGGGCAAGGGATACGTTCGACCCATGTGAAGTGACGGAAGACCAACTGTTCACAAATGTGGAATTGGAGCACGTGGGAAAGCAAATAAAAAATGGAAAAGCCCCAGGTCCTGACGGAATACCCAATGAAGTACTAAAGAAAGTTATTGACGTATACCCAAAAATCCTCTTAGACGTCTTCAATACGTGTCTGAAGAAGGGAGAGTTTCCTAAAAAATGGAAACGACAAAAATTAACCTTGCTACGTAAGGGGGATAAACCCCTGGATCAGACGTCATCTTACAGGCCCATCTGCCTTTTAGATACAAGAGGCAAACTTCTTGAAGGCCTTCTCCTCGAAAGACTTCAGAAACATATCGAAGAAATAAGAGGGCTTTCCGAGAGAGAGTATGGATTCCGGAAAGGCCGCTCGACGATCGACGCCATCACCACGGTAGTGAAACTAGCGGAAAAAGGAAAAGTGACTGTGCAGGGCAAAAAGGGCTTCTGTGCCCTTGTCGCAATAGATGTCAGAAATGCATTTAACACAGCAAGATGGGAACACATTCTGCAAGCACTCAAGAGAAAAAACACTCCAGATTACCTTCTGAGAATGATTAGCAGTTACCTAAATGAAAGAGCAATTATATATTACTGTAAAGAAAAGACGTTGGAGAAAGAAATGACATGCGGCGTTCCACAAGGCTCGAAAATCGGCCCACTTCTGTGGAACGTTTTATACGATGACTTTCTTGAAATGCATCTACCAGAAGGAACGCTGCTAGTAGGCTTCGCGGATGATGCAATCATAGTCAGTCGGGCAGACACTGCCGAAGAACTGCAGATAGTAGTAAATGATAGCCTGGAGAGGGTCAAGAGATGGCTGGATAGCAGAGAGCTACAGATGGCAACAGAAAAAAACAGAAGCCATAATCGTCACAGATAAGAGGAACTACACAAAACCGAGGATCATAGTCGCAGGCACGGAAATCACGTGGAAGACTAGCCTCAAGTACCTGGGAGTAGACATAGACTCGAAACTAAACTTCCGACTGTACGCCAAAAATGTGGCACAAAAAGGAGCAGAGATTGTAAGCGGCCTCTCAAGATTGATGCCCAATATAGGAGGACCGAAACATTTTAAAAGACGACTCCTCTCGAATGTAGTTCACGCAAAAATGCTTTACGCGGCACCGGTGTGGGCCGAGAGACTAGGAGTTCAAAAGTGGGGAAAGAAAATGGCCTCCGTTCAGAGAGCAAGCGCAATAAGAGTCACATCTGCGTACAGGACGATATCGCAGAACGCAGTGTTAGTCTTGGCGGGAATCCCTCCAGTTGACCTCTTAGCGCTCGAAAGGGCGGAAGTTTATAATATTTCGAAAACCATCACGGAACAAAAGGAAACAGAGGAAGTAAAAAAGAAAGCCAGAGAGAAGCTCATGAAGAGTTGGCAAAGACGCTGGGACAACGAAGAGACAGGGAGGTGGACTTACGAACTAATTCCAGAACTGATTAAATGGATAGAGAGGCCATACGGACAGCTGAACTACTACCTAACCCAGGTATTGAGTGGGCATGGAGACTTCAACCAATATCTCCACCGCTTCGGTCACCGACAGGATGCGATGTGTAGATACTGCCACTATCCGATAGATGACGCAAAACATACCGTTTTTGACTGCGAAACATGGCGAATAGAAAGAAAAGCACTGGAAGACCAGCTAGGTGTCCAATTAAAGCCAAGCAATTTGTTGACACAAATGTTGGAAACTGAAAAAAAGTGGACACAAATTGAACAATTCATTACCATTATTATGACAAAAAAGAAGATAGAAATAACATAAGAAGACCAACATAAACATAAACCAACATAAACTGGTGCAAAAGCTGCAGCTAAGACCGCCCTCTGCGAAGCAATCCCAAACGGCGGTACCGCAGGGGGAAGAAGGTCTGAACAAGGGTGGCGGTTTTAGTGGGTAAACCTTTGAGGGAGTCCCACACTACCACGAAGGAATATCGTGGTGCCTATAAAAGGTTTCCGCATTCCCATAAACAAAAAAACAAAAAAAATAGATAGGATATACAATCATACGACATGACATAATTAACATCTACTATATGTATAAGGATAGCCTGAAAATATGTACAAAATATACTGCTTCACAAAATCCTTGACATAACCGGCTATTAATTCGGCGGGGAAATATACGTACAATTTGACAAAAACAAATCTGTTCGTCTTGAAAAGTGTTGTTGCTTCCGACGGATAAGGAATAACATCTGAATAGATAATTAAAATGATATGAAGATTCTAGTGAACATAACTGACTAGTAATATCACAGCTGAAAGGAATGCATCACATACAATTAAAAAAATTAATTTAATTTAAAACATCACTCCTAGTAAGAAATCAAAAGCATACTGCATACACAACTTCATAGTGAAAACATTGTAAACACTCTACGCATATTTTCGATTTCATCATTTCCATACTCTTTGTCTCTTTTAAGTGTAGCTTAAATATATAACAATATTCAAGTTTATAAATGTAGCTACACTATGCGAACGTTTCGTAGAGCTCTCCTTTAGTTAGATATGGTGGGACTAGAGCCGGAAATATGGATTACTATTTTTTTATAAATACTAACATCTGTTTATGTACTTCGTTTAGGAATACAAAGAATTTTCTATACCTCGGGAGCGAAAATATTTATTTTCAAATGTTAATAACTTTGCTTTGTTGGTATTACGATTCATCATTAAACTATTTAGGGCAAAATGTGGAAGGGATTCCAGAGTACAAGTAAACATACGCAGATTTTTCTTTTCCCTCATACGTCACATACAATTTTTATTGTTCATTGTTAAAATAAATCAATGAGGATCAAAGTGGTCAATTACGATTTTGAGACTTATCAAGTGATCAGAATGTAACAAAACATCATGTGAAACACTCTAAGGGATCTTTAGAGTATGTCATTGTCCTTACATCTTGGATGGATTTGGAATACTCTACATATACTTACCACGCGTCTAAAGGAAACAAATCGGTAGTTTATGGCAGTATTTCTATGAAAAACAGACATCTTTCGATATGTTCCGCATTATTTTCAAAGCTAACAATTATTGTAACACCCTTGCATCTCTTAAGTGCTCTACATATGTGCCCTGCAAAGAAAGTTAGCAGTGTAGAAAGCAGAGTGAAGATCAAAAGCAATATACGGAACACATGCTGATTACCTAAACAATGAGTGTGTTTACCACGAAGGAAAAAATTGTTGGATTTAGAAACGAAATCTTTTGAGAGAAACGATCGGATTTATGGTGGTTATATAAATAAAGTATCTCTAAACAAAAAGTTCCAAAATTCATTCAAAAAGAAATATCCTGATAAACAAATACGCAAATGTAAAGATATCAGAGAAACCATCGAACACGTTAGAGGTTCTTGTAGCCTCTATATAAGTGTAGAATATACGGAGACACAATAAGTTGGCGAAATTTCTGCACCGATATTTGACAGGAAGGAACAGACACAACAGATTCCTACCACAAATACGAACCTCCGTCTATCATTCAAAATCATAACATAAAACTATACTGGGAACTTGAAATAATAACTGGTACCTCTACACAAGCGAATCATCTTGGATATCCAATTGCTGGATTAAAATAAAGAAGATATTGTGTAATTGATGTCGATATTCCACTCACGGCGTTGGCATTACATTCAGTAAATAATATAATAAATACAAATACCTGTCTGGTTATCTTTCAAAAACTCTGAAAAAATCACAATTCGAGCTGAAATAGTAGAAATAATACCACCATCCACAAAACCTCAGGTGGAAATATAATGTGCAGTTCGAAAATTAACGATAATAGAGAAGTCTGCGTTACTGAAAATATGTCATGTAGTAATGAAGTTCCCAGAAGAAGAGCGAACAAAGCACAGAGGTTTATTGTGTGTGTCGTATTCTGTACGATAAATCAGTATGTGACTGATCTGAAGAAGAGATTACACAACTGATTTTCAAAATACCCGAAAAAAGAGTAAATAGAAGACAGGGGGTCAGGCGTTGATGATCGTGTATTTAGTCCCTTCTTCTAAAACATTCTAAAAATATGATCCGAAAGACACAGAAACGTCATCAGATAAGACAGTCTTGAAAGTTCTCCAGCGAGTGTCTTCAGTGCGTCCGCCTAATTAGTCCGCGTGGAAAATGTGTCTCACGCCACGATTGGAATCTTGAAGCTCCCAGTCCACCGAGGAGTGTCACAATATGTCTTCTGAGAACAAAAAATAATGTCTGGTAATAAGAAGCTCCAAGCAAAAGGAATGTGATATAAAAGAGAAAATCAACTCAAACCTACACGAAAATAATCATCCTCTATATGTCTGGGCCGTCATCACTATCAACCGCATTGTTGCTGAAGGCGCTATGGTCAGGGGCGGCTCCAGGCCGGGGGAGGGGCATCATAGATTTTTGTTAAATAATAAACATGTTATTATATCGTATATTATTTTTGTAGTGTATATATGATACTATACAATATCTCTAGGTCTTTGGAGGGAAGGGGTCATCCCCCCATTGCTCCCCTGGATCCACCACTGAATGACCATGGTTATTACTATTGCTGTTATTTCTGATGCAGTTGTTTTACTTAAGGCAGTCACTTTAGTCCAAAGGTTAAGTTCCCGAAACCGAAGATATCCTTAGTACCCAAAATGTTCCTCAGGAATGACAGATATGTTTGTTGCCCAGTTTTTGTCTCTTTTAATCAATGTACAGAAAAGATATCAGCATCATACATCAACAAGAGAACTAGCTTCGTAAATATAATACAGCATAATACACTATAATAACACAAAGCGTCTAACAAAGCGGGAAATTAATCGGCTATGTTCCGAGGCGAAAAATGAGTTAACTCACATCCTATCACATTTTCTACTAATTTCCTAAAAGGAAGTACAAGCTGAATTCTTTGAAAGTTTAACAATTGTCAAGAGTTTTAATTTTAGAAGACAGTTACACTTGAAACTGCGTAAGAGGCGTTTCTCCAACCAGGTTGTACGAAGAGCTTTGAAAAAGAAACGAACCGGAACCCTAAGAAGAATAACCAGCATCTACTACATGGCAGAAGTATTGGCCCTGGCGGTTAGGGCACTAGCCCCACTGCGAAATAAGGCGGTGGATGTCTGTCTCGTTTGAACGAGTTTCGCCCGCTTGACGCCGTCGTCTGAGGTGAATCGTTTGTCCCTCAGAGGATTTTAGGGGACCAAAAATGACATATTGCAGGAACAGAAGTCTGGACAGTATGGAGGGTGACCGAGAACCTCCAGCTTGAATTTCTGCGAGAGTGTGTGCAGAAAAAGTGCATTGCCATACGAGACCTATAAATTGAAGAGGGAGTTTCGTTTTTTTTAATTGTTTAGAAAATGTCGAGGTATCATGTAAAGCAATTCTCAAACCAAATATTCTTTTCAAACTCACATAACTTCGAGTTTGTCCAGATGGATCCAGGAATATCATTTTTTGAAGAAAACCCACTAAATGGTTTAGACGCTTGCATTGAACACAGACAGACAGACACAGACACAGGCACAGACAGACGGCCTGCCGGCCGTTTTGAAGTCAACTAATTTTTTGGTGTCAAGTGCCCACATACCGTGGATTCTGACTACATAATTTGTTAATGGAATTAATTTACTTCATAGAGAAACAACGTCTTGTCCAATTTTTGTATGCTTCCAGACTTACATTGCGAGTATGTCAAAAAATCCCAGATTCCTGTTGCAGCCTTACAATACGTTCTATTTTTACGTAAGTACGTAGTAAATAGAACGTATTTACGTACGTTATAGTACGTTTACTTTAAAATAGTACGTTAGTTACGTATGTAGTAAGGCGAGAAAGTAACAGAAGGTATAGAAAAAAGGCAAAGAAATACAAGAAACGATGATATAAAACAACAAAGGAGCCATAGAAAAATTAGAAGATAAAAATAAAAGAAATAATAGAATAAGAAAAGAAATAGAAGGATTAACAAAAATAGAAGAAAGAAGTGTTTCTGAAACAATAAATCTTTTCAAGTATTATCTGTAACTGTTACGAATATAATAAAACTAATGATACCCGCAAAATTGTTTCCAACCAGAGAAAATATTTTCTCGGGAAGGGATTTGAACTTCATACATAAGCTCCGTAATGTGCTCTTATCCATTACACCAGAAGTGTTCGATGGTAAGCACCATAAGCATTTTACAACCGTGGACATTTTACAACTTCATTGGAACAAAAAATTAAAGAAAACATTTCGGGCTATTTTTTGAGAAAATATCAATAGTGTTCTAGAGGCTTCATGTAAAGAACCACCAATAAATTACAAGATGATACATTTTTTGGGGGGAAAGAAGGAAGTGACATCACCCAGATCAATCGTATGAAATTCTTATGCACAGTTTAGTCAATTGTTGTTTAAAGACAGACGTTTTGAAAAAAGAAGTGTTTTCGGTACGAGGATGAACAAAACGTTTTTCTGCCAAAATATCAACTTTTCCTCTGAAATATCACATAATTTTCTATACACGGACAATGTGAATAATAAAAAGAAATAGAACAAGGAGCAAAATAATAAATAGAAGAAGAAAAATGCGAAAAAGTAGAAAGAAGAAACAGGAGACTAAAGAGAATGAAAAAGGAGAGATGGTGAAAGAATAAGAATAGTTTTAAGATATTTCGTGTGGGATTGTTGGATTAGTTTTTCCGGGCGCGTCAACAGTTAATGTCAGTAGTCCAGTAATTGTAGTAGGATAGTAGCAAGTGTTGCAATGCATTAATCCAATAAGTGTAGTGCATGTTTTCATCGCAAGAGATGGCGGTGGTCTCCCCCTGCTGGCTGGCAAACACGGCGCCGACCTACGTCGGCTTGCGAGGATTATCCCAAAACTGATATCTCCCACCAAAGGAGAACGGCCCCAGCCGGAAGAAGTTCTGAGACACCGAATGGTCTTCCGAAAAGTGTAATAATGAATCGCGTGTGAATGTGAGTGTAACTGTGAATAAGTAAAGCGTGAGAATAGGATAAGGAAGAGGAAGGAAAGATCGCGCGTGGTCGGTGACCCGTTTGTAAGAGAACTGCTCTGGCATTCGCCTGGTGTTGATCGGAGAAACCACGGAAAACTACCGATCAGAGCAGCCGGCCGCTAGAATTCTCCTCCAGTCATAGTCTTAATTCGACCTAGCTGTCTAGCTAGTATCACAAAATCCTACCACCGCACGGTGTGTAATTTCGGCCATCTAGGTGGACATAATTCAATTTTCCAAAGTACTCAAATGAATTAAGTTGGGTATTTGTTTGATTTTAGAATGTCCATAGTGTATGAATTGGGTATTGTTTTTCTTCTGCATCGCTTGAGGCGGCAGTAAAACAAGTTCATACTTGCACGATCTCGCGCTGACACCGCGCGGCTCTATCAGTCGCATTTCAGTACATCTCGTGTTGGAGACCAGTGCTCATCGCCTTCTACTCACAGAGAAGTAGGAATTAAATAATTTAATTTTTAGGCGTTTCTTCTTTTTATTAGTGCCTAAAGATAAGCAAAAAGTATCTGCGACTGCTCGTGCGGGTGTTTTGAAAAATTAAGTAATTTTAGTTCTACTTTCGCGCCATTTTACAAATGTATCTAGACTTTTAATACAGAGTTTACAGGAGTTGACGTTTGTGACTATGTAGGTATTAAACCTTATTCATTTGGCTATGTGAATCATGAAAGATCAGCTGCGCATACCTGCGCACTCACGAGTTTTTAATTTTTTTTCGCAGTGGTGTGCTTGATTTCACGGAGGACGCTATTTCATGTATGGTGTGAAAGCTCCACGGAAGCAAGGTATGACGCCGTGCTATCGTATGTTTTACACGAATTAGGTGAGGAAACTATTACCGACACTTCAATCATGCCCATAAAAATTCAAATTAAAAATTTTTGTCAGTTTATCATCAGAAAATGGAAAAAATGTGCGAGGCATAAACAGCGTTTTCTAGAAAATTACTCATCGTGGCTGCAGGAATACATCCAATTTTCAATAAATTTATTGACAATTGCTCCAAATACATCACAATTAGATGATACTACTAGAGGCGTTGGCCGTCCAGTTAAGCAATTTACTTCGTGTGGCCCTAGAGCTAAAGGACGGAGAGTAAAACAGCACTTATGTTTGTCCACAAAAGAATTGGGAACAGCTACCGGAATAAAATGAAGGAATGAAGGAAAAAGAGATTCTTCGAACATAGTGAAGGAACTTGTACTTGCTTCTCCTAATAGAGGCACAAACATTAAGAAAGTTCGAAGATCGTTGCATCAGGAACCATCTTTACTCTCTCCAGAACAAGCACTCGCTCTAATGGTGAGTACGAATTTATCTACTCTGCAATATTTATGAATACGAGAGCAAGCCGAAAAAACCAATTGTAAATTATATCCACCGTATTACAGAGTTAAGGAAGCAAAAGTCATCAGGAGGGGTGAAAGTGACAGAAATATCGGCTGAGATACCTCTACAGTCACTTGTTGACCATACAATTCGTCGTTTGTGCGAAATCCAAGATATCAGAGAGAAATTTCAACTACAATCTAATGCAATTTTGAAATTATTATAAAATGGGGTTGCGATGGTTCAGAGCAAAACAAATACAGACAAAAGTTCAGTGAAGAAAATTACACAGACGAAAATGTGTTTAGTGTGTCTATGGTGCCAATACAAATGCAGACTGTTGGTGGCGAAAATGTAATTTGGAAAAATTCCACACCGTCTTCAACTAAGTATTGTCGCCCTATAAAATTTATTTTTGCAAAAGAAACGTCAAGTTTAATTAACACTGAAGTAAGCAAAGTAGAACAACAGATAGGGTTATTAACTCCCACTACTATACAATTTCTCCATTCAGAAATTTCCATTACACCAAGAATGATTTTTTGCATGCTGGATGGCAAAGTCTGCAATGCCGTTTCATCGTGTTCTTCCACACAGACTTGCTTCTTGTGCGGAGCGAAACCGACTGAAATGAACAATTTTGAAGCTCTACGCACAAAAAAAGTGAAGAAAGAATATCTCTGCTTCGGAATATCTCTTCTTCATTCCTGGATAAGGCTATTTGAACATTCCTGCACATTTCGTATCGTCTGGAAATTCAAACAAGTCATGTAAGAGGAACTGAAAATAAAGACAAAGTAGCCCAAAGAAAGAAAAAAATCCAAGATAAATTTCGACAGGAGTTAGGACTGTTGGTCGATACGCCTAAGCCACAAAGTGGCAATACTAATGATGGAAATACTTGTACTGCTCGAAAGTTCTTCAGAAATCCCGAGATATCTTCGGAAATAACTGGAATAAATCTGGACATAATAAAACGTTTTGGGATCATATTGGAATGCCTAAACAGTGGTGAAAAAAATCAAATTCAATACTTTTCAAACTTTATTTATGACACACGAGACCTATAACTCCAACATTATCAGTGGTATCGCATGCCTGTAACTCTACATAAGATTCTCTTCCACGGAAGCAACATAGTTGATAGTTGCATTCTATCTATTGGAAAGCTATCTCAAGAAGCTCTGGAAGCAAGAAATAAAGACAACAAACACATCAAGAACATCAAGAAAAGACACAAACACTGATCTCATAAACAGGATTCTCATAACATCGGATCCATACATTGCAAGTCTACAGGGATCTCCAAAACCAAAAAAGAAGAAATACAATCAAGAAGTTGTTAATTTGCTAGACATTGATCAACAAGACCCTGAAGAAGTACATGGCATCACCTCATCCGAGGATTCATCGGATGGCGACTAAACATAGTACTAGCATGTAATAATTCTCTTTTACTCTAATTCTTTAATTTGTTTTCATAGTGGCTGATCTACAGGTATATTTTTATTTTCTTCTTGAAATATTAAAAATTAATATTGAAAATAATTAGTTACATTTATTTACTGTATATACATTATTTTAAGTTTTATTGGCGTTTTTCTGTGTCAAGTCGTGAAATGCGCGATTTTTTATTATTGAAAAAAAAATAGTTGTAGTCAAAATATTTTAACAAAACTTGTTCCATGTATGAGAATTATCATTTATTTTCAATATA
>BLKR01005990.1:0-67569 GCA_011170035.1 Teleogryllus occipitalis | reverse complement strand
ATATACATATATATATATATATATATATATATATATATATATATATATATATATATATATATATATAATATAAATATTATAATTATAATAATTATTATAATCATTATAATTAATTATAATAATATTATATAAATATTATTATATATTGTAACGATACCGAATATTATACCCAGGCTAATCGAAAACAAAGTGTTGCGTAATCACGCACTGGCGCTTTTGCGTCTTTTCTGAGCCGTCGGGCGGCTGATTCGTTACGCACAACTGCTCGCCGCGACACCTCGGCGCCAAGCAAACGGGGGGACTGTGTTTGTTTTCGCCAACGCCGACGCGGGTCTATCCCTGGGGATCTAGCTGGGAAGGGGGGCTGCGCAGTTTGGAAACTCTGGGAGAGACCACCTGCGTTTATTTACAAAAAGTGTGCGAGTGAGAGCGCATCATGGAAAATTCCGCTCGACACACCGACAAGACACAAGAGATTATTGGACCAAATTTAGTTAAGACGTAGGAACCTTTCGCCAATAGAAGCACGTTTTAGTAAAATTTTCGGAAACTTCTAGAACATTTGGGAAACTGGGGGGGAGAAAAGGCTTGTGAGCGCTGGCATGCGCCGAGCAGGCACATCAGAACGGTGGGAGAGATCCCAGTAGGCGGATCAGAACGGTAGGAGAGGTGAGCGCTGACGTGCGCTCAGCTCGCAGAGCAGTGGAGCGGGAGAAGGGCAGTGTCCCTCTACTTTAAATTGAGGACGAGTAGTTCCTCCGGTTGCTGATTTGTCGAGTATATTCTCTTTTGATCTCTGCCGATCACGCCCGCGTCGCCCGTCACAATTGACGTGACGATTATTATCGCGTTGCTGGACACCCGAGTCTTGAGCTGTCGTCGCTTTCATCGCCGTGGTCACATTGCACCACCGCCGTCGTCGCTGCCGCCGTCGCCGTGGTCACATTGCGCCACCTCAACCGCCGCCGCCGACGCAGGAGTCAAAGGCTTCCCCTGCACCCACGGGACACGCCGCCTGGTGTGAGGTTCGGTGACCCGTGAAGGTTGCCCACCCTAGCGGACCTGCCTGCAAACGGTGACTGTGTTTTGACTTGTCGAGCTGCGGCAAAATCTTCAGTACGCCCTTCAGGCGCAACGCTTGTTTATGAAAGAAACTCTTATCCAGGAAGTGCTCGCCGCGCATTGGCGACTTCCTTACAATATTAAGTTCCCTGTAATGTATTAGTTTTATAGCATAAAAATAGAAGAAGTAATTACTCAGACCTTGATTTTTGTATGCTAAAAATTTAAGTCTTTCATTAAAGTTCATTTGTGTTCTAAATAATTTTATTTTAACTCATCACGTAGCGAAATCCGTCCACCATCCATTCTTCTATAATCTACATGCTTCCTGAGCTAGCCGGCCACACGAGCCCAGGTAAGCACAGGTAGGTTTGGGAGACCGGGTTCGGTGCAATATATATATATATATATATATATATATATATATATATATATATATATATATATATATATATATATATAATGACCTAATGGTCATGTAACCATTTAGTTTTGTAAAGACGATGCCAATTTGAATCGGGCGCGCAGGAGGGACAGGAGAGTCAGACGAACGGCTCCGGGGAACGAGTCGCGCGGGGCGAGAAGAGACGCGGGCATAACGAGAAGGAAGAGGGAGTTGATGATGGCGGGCACGGGTGAGGTGAAGTACATCAATTACGGAAGCGTAATCGGTGAGCATCGGGGAATATAGGCGGGGAGAAGTAGTGACAAGGAAGTGAATAGTAACTAAAGACAGTGGATAGTAATATTAGGTCGAGGGAATTGTGACATAAACATTCGCGAGTGATAAATAATCGAATGAAAATGGAAACACGTGGCGAGCGAGTGCGCGTGGGCCATCAGCCATGGGCAGACCAATAGACGAACGATTTTTAAGAAAACGCATGGTCGTAATGATACTGAGCTCGCACAATAACCCCGAAAGCGTGTGACCGGACAGCAAGACACTGGAGTCGGAGCGGCAACCACGTAAACCAGCCAACGGCAACGCGAGGGGCCCCCTACGCCACGCGGTGGTGTGAAGGCCTTGAACAAAAGCAGCCGTGTTCCTGCGCCAGGAGAGTGGAAAACACAGGATGAGTATCCGGACATAGAATAATTGTAATTCAAGTGAGTTCGGCACAGCCGCGTTGGTCAGAGAGTGCATTAATGGGATAGGGTGTGTTGATAAATCATTACATAAATATGGGAACGAGGTAGAGGTTATACACATACGATACTCATAATGATTGCAATAATAATTACAGAATTGATTAGTCAGATACTCATGTATTTATCGGTTTCGGAGTATTCCAGTAATGTATTCAAAATTGGTGTTAATTTATGTTAATGTAATATCATATAAGAATGCAGACTCATGCATGTACTAGTATCAGATTCTCCTTATGTTGAGTTCTATCTGATGAATAAATGTGTGATTAAAACAAATGGCAAAGTAATGATCAATGAACTATGTGAAGGTAGAGAATGCATTAAAAATCACAGCCAACATCCTCCTCATAAAGGCGCTCCCCCTTAAAAGGAATCCCTTGTCCCTTCATCATTTTAGGAACAGCAGATATTGCTACCAAAATTTAATATGTGGTCACTGCCTCATTTGATGATGGGTTCCTAATTGGAAAATTGAGGTAAGTACAGTCACAATATATATATATATATATATATATATATATATATATATATATATATATATATATATATATATATATATATATTATTTAGGCAAATAAATATCAAAATGTAGATACTGCAAAAGACGTGGATTTCCATGGTGCAGATACGCATCTGCGATTTTTCTTGAGGTTAATTATCAAATCGGGACTTGTGATATTTCGTGAGTGAACATTGAACTTGAACTTAAAATATTTCCGCTTTCGGTGCGCAACTGGAACCTGTAAAATGTACGTGTTGTGCCATTGCAAATTCGGACTTGTAATATTTTCATGAGTGAACTGGAAAGTGAACTTAAAACATGTATGCGGTGAAGTTACAAGACGACTAAGAAATTTTACCAGGGAATTGTGAAGTGCCAGGTTAGGTGATATAAAATAATATTAGGAGGATATTATTCCGACTTGGCAAAAGTAATCAGTTTAAAATAGGTGCCCACCTGAGGAGCAAGATAAAGAGTATAGGCAATGCTTATGAAGTTGTTGGAGGAAGTTTCGACTTGGTCACTGATCATCGTGGAGATCAAGAAGGAAGATTGGTCTACTCTACGTGGCGACATCGAGCAACGTGCGCGCGAAGAGGCGAGAAAGGATGAAAGGTTCTATAACGCTGTTATTGCAATAACGAGAAAAATGGTCAAGACCTAACGATAAATTGTAATAATTGATAGTTAATAACTTTGGTATGCATAATAAATTATAATTCATAGTTTGAAAGAATGCTGATTCTCATTTGCCAGTACATGCAATCCTTGAGTAGACATTTTAGATTTATATTCAGATTCTTTGCCACTCCGTATGGATAGCAGATTAAGTAATTGGTTGCGGAGTAAGTAGCAACAATTATTTCATAAGAACCGAGCTAACGGGATTTACTTTTATTTGTAATATATCCGAAGACAATAATAGATAATCAGGAATTCAAGTATAATCTTTTCCTGGCGCCCAAATTATTTATAAATTCGGAAATTAGTTACGATTCACATTTATATTTAGTAATACAGATTATATATATATATATATATATATATATATATATATATATATATATATATATATATATATATATAATGAAACGCATCGCGTTTCTAAACAGAGGTGCAGCGGCTGACCCAGTTAAACTACGCGGTTGCTATGGCGGTTGCCGACTGACCCATTCTGAACGAGTCAGGGTAACGCGGCGAGCGAGAAGAGGTGCGAACAGCACGAGAGAAAACGGGCAGTGAGAAAAAGAACTCGAGAGGAGACGGAACGGGTGCGTGTACTTGTGTGGTTCGTGAAGGAATTAAGGAACTGGGGAGATCTGATACGTGCCTATGGAAAGTGGGTAAAGTGAGAATCGATTTGGAAGTGAGCATGGTGAACAATCTACAAAATCTAATTAGGAACTGTAACGCTAACGACTGGGAGAGTGCCAGAGATCAGTCGAGAGACGTGTTACACCACGTGGTGGTGCAACTTCAGCGAAACATCCGGCGAGAACTGTAGACAGTATTATTGTAACGCGTCCACGACGTCGACGGTGCGGATGGTGTGGATGAGAGCTGAACATCAATAATGCCCGGATGGAACGAGTGACGTGTGGATAACGGCCGAAAGCATTTTGTGATCCGAGCAGAACAAATCAAGCAGCGTCCGCCCGGGTCTCGGAAAGCAACCGGGACCGAAAACAAGCCGAGCCACGCCGAGACACACTCGAGAGCCCCCCCCTCCGTCGAGGTTCCCGTGGCTACTGTGTGGCCGATCTGACTTTTTTAGAAAATGGTAATAAGGTTAGCAGTGATTCATTAGCATTTAAGGTTGGAAAAGTGAAAAAAGACGCATATTGTAATGAAGAGTTAGAAATACATTATTTTATGTTCTTTGTAGTATAATTTATATTTCCAATGTATATGCACGAATACCCAGAACCCATCTCCATTTACTCCAGGTGTCTGTATGCATTCTACATACCTAACTTTATTATATATTGGAAGCGAATTAAAAATAACTTATTTAAAGTTTATAATTTAGTAAATAATTTTCAGAATTTAGCGTAATATGATGTACACGCTTACTCAAAACAGATTCAGAATGTCAAGATATAGAATTTTTAAGATTAGAGGATTGCATTTTAGAAATGATTACAAAAGTTTCCGAAAGAAATGTCTCGTCATATACAATATGTTTTGTGAGGGAAAATATCCCAAACCTATAAAAAAATCACATATTTTCAAGAAAATATCTTCAATTGCTATATGAACCTATCACGGACAGGACAACCTCGTGGAGTACATACAAATCCATTTTTACAGTAATATATTAGATAATAGATTTTGAGTTTTTGCTTTCAAACGTGCTATTACAAATGCTCAAAACTTCGTGGACGACCCGCATTAAACAACAGTGATAATGAATGCTTTATACAGTTGTACGATAAAGTCATATGATATGTCAGAGATACATAAACGTTTGATGTCTGAAGGTTAGTTTTGCCTGGTATAATGGGAACCATCGATCCGGCATACGACCTGTTCGTTTTAATGAGTATCATTTCATTACTTAATTTCCATTTATTTGGATCTTGTCGTAACCTTGCGGCAATTTGTTCGTCTTCTGTTTGCACTCTTCCTTTTAACACTCCTTTGATCTGACATATTTCGGCGTCTTGAGTTTGAAGCTCTGCCAGATTGGTCCACTCCCATGGAAATTCTTAGGGTATTCTTAAATCGATGGCGTTGATCATATCCGCTTTTTCTCGGGTGATGTTTTCTCCCTGTGGTCGAAACTTCCAACTTAGTAGGTCCGGTAACACATTTTTCGTGCCCTCGACGTACTCAATTTGAAAATCGAATTTCTGCAACCACAGATACCACCTCATTAGCCGATCATTTTGCCAATGACATCGGTTAAGAAATCTGAGAGCCTTATGATGTTTTAATTACAAAGCTTCTTCCCATTAAGAATGACGTCAGTTTGGTAAGTGCCCACACAATGGCATAAGTTTCTTTTTCAGATGCAGTGAAACGTAGCTGCGGTCCCTTAAGCGTAGTACTGACAGGACTTATGATCTTTGCTTCGCCCTGACAATGTTGACAGAGAATTTCTCCTACGCCTAAGTCGCTGCTATCAGTTGGCAGATACATTTTTGCTTTGAAATCAGGGTGTGAAATAGTGCACGTTTTCAAAAACATGTACTTCATTTCATCAAATGCCTTTTGATGGTGTTCAGTCCACATCCATTTTTGATTCTTTCTTAACAATTGGTATAGGGGTGCCATTACTAGTGCGTAGTTTGGACAAAATCTGCTGTAATAATTGCACACTCCTATAATCCTACGTAATTGTCGGATATTCTTCGGTTGCGGAATGCTTTCAATTTCTTCAATTTTCTCTGTATCCATCTTGATTCCTTCACAAGATATTTTATATCCCAGGAATTTAATTTGTGGCACACAGAAATAGGATTTTTCAATGTTCAACACTAAGTTGTGGTTAACTAATAATTTAAATAATATCTCCATTGCCGCTAGGTGTTGATAAAAAATTCTGTAGTGCAATACGACATCATCCACGTACAATGTCATATCTTCTATGCCTGCGTTATTCATGATTTCATCCAGGCACTGCACAAGTGCTGCTCCACTGTTGCGAAGTCCGAACGGAACGCGTTGGAATACGTAGCTACGTCCTTGGTTTACGAAGCCGGTGTATTTTTGATCCCTCGGGTGCATTTTCATCTGGTGGTATGCTCGACTGAAATCTGTTGACGAAAACCATTCCTTTCTTCCGAATTTCATTAATATTTCGTCAATTCTCGGTACGACATCTCGATACGGAATTGTACGAGAGTTCAAATTTCGTGCGTCGAGACATATTCTCAATGAACCATTTTGCTTTTTAACGACCACAATGGGATTTACATATGCAGTTGTGGCTCTTAATGATGCCATCTCTTAACATTTCTTCTATTTGATTTGTGACTTCTTCTTGGTATGCTACCGGGATTGGATAGCTTCGTCCTTTGAATGAAGTCTCGTCGGTTAATTGGGTTCTACATACAAAGCCTTTTACCGGTTCAGGATTTTTCTCAGACACGCTTTGCATGCTGGTGAGTAGTTTCGATAATTTCGCCTTTTGTCCTTGATCGAGGATTGTTTCTTGATTGACTTTGTCATTAATAATTTGTGATACATTTTTATTTTCTTAGAAACACACATCAAGTTCATCAGTAATTTCATTTACGTATTCATCATTAATTTTTATTCGTGTGACGATCATCGCGCTCCCACGACCAATAAGAATTTGCTCGGCTCTGGTATCAATTACTACGTCATTTTCCACGAGAAAATCTATTCTGAGTATTATAGCTTGCTTTAGTTCCTTCACTAAGAGACAAGGTGTGTCATACACCTCCTTTCCAATCTTTAAAGGTGCGAATATCTGTGTTTTGATTTGACATGACTTATTTTCCATTGCCGTTGTTATTCACGTACTCTTGATGGGTAACTTCGGGATCTTCACTCCTGCGTCCGTTATTGCCTTGTAGGTTGTTTCCGCCATCAGGGTTGCCATAGATCCGGTGTCAATCAGAGCTTTTACTCGCACGCCCCCGCAGTACACTTCTATCTCTGGGCAGCGATACGGATAACTGCTGGTGTTCGTCAAATTCTTCACGACGCCATCTGGTGTTTCACCCACATCAATCATCGGAACCACGTCATAATCAGCGAAGTTCTTGTTCGATGCGGGGTCCCTGCTCACATCGAACAGCCACTATTTCCCGCTGTTGTAGCTAAACGTTGGTCGTTATTCATTTGAAAACTTTCATCTTCTCTTACTTCTTTATTCTTTTTCTTATTTTGATTATAAGTCTTGTTCATCTTGCCCTTTTCTTCCACTTTCGAAGCATCATCTCTTGTTTCTTTTCGTCTGTTGTCATCTTGCATGCTTCTATTCTCCTTTTTCGTATCCGGTTCACCTTTCTTTATCGAAGATTTTTCCTCGCCTTCCCCGCATGTTACGATCGCATTGGTAGACGGACTGAACTTAATGTTCTTCGTCATATAATCTGCCGCGATGTCATAATTGCTGAGCAAACATTGGAAAGATTCGATATCCTTAGGTGCAATACTTCGTATCAGATTTTGGATACCGTACGGAAAATGCCTTGTTAATAAACAAATTACTTCCATATCCTCCATCGGCGGTGAGCATTGTTTAAACGCCGTAATTTTACTCGCGGCGTAGTCTCGCATGCTTCCTAGTGATGGTTTATAAAAAGAATTCATAATAGTCACCTTATGATTCAACTGTATTTCTTCACTCCAGTACCGTTTTAAAAACTTTTCTTTAAATTCTTGGATAGTTTGCGGAAATGGGCACAAAGTATCCAACCAAGTTCTCGCGTGATTTTGCAATATTTGGTACAGTAAATGGGTTTTGTACTGTTCCGACAATCTACTCAATGTCATGAAACTATCCAAAGATTTTAAAAATGAACACGGGTTTTCTCCTGGTGATCCCGAGAACTTGAGGGTTGCTTGCACATTTATGTTGACCGGATGCATTTGACCTACATTCACCGGTAAAGTTTTAACGGTTTCTTGCAATTCTTCGAATCTCGCCTTCACTTCAACGTGACCTTGCGCTCCCTCCATTACTCGGTTCGCTAGTACCTCTAACTCTTTGTTTACTTTTCGTTCGTGCTGGGTAGCATGAGCTACCATGAAGAACAGAAGTGACTTTCGCGTTTAATTCATCGCATTGACTTTTTACGATCTTAATTTCTTCCTTTTGTTCTTCTAACTTTCCTTCGACCACGCGTTGCAATTCGCGTGCCCAAACATCTTGTGCTTTCTGAATGGCTTCGACTTTGTCGTATACCGCATCAATTTTCGATGTCAGTGTCGCAGCTAACATTTGGTTTTCTTGCTTTAATTGAATTGCTAAGGCTTGGTTTGTTTTACTTCCTGTATGTCATGCCATATTTTTTGTTTCAATTTTGTAACCAATGTGTCTTGCTGTTCCCTCAATTCTGCAGCTAAACATTGGTTCTGTTCTAAATTTTGCCTCTGAATGAGATCTACCTTATTTGAGATGGTCGTACTGAAATTTCCTAACAGTGCTCGCATCAAATTTAGCATAGGATCGTTCGATCCTATGATCGATTGGCGACCGATTGGCGATCGATTGGCGACAGGTGATTCGACGTCTTGCATTTCCGGTGACGATTCCACATTTTCTGTCCCGCGAGCGGATCCTGTCGGCGTTCCTTCTTCTACTGGCCTTGTATGAGCTCCGCGGTCCTGTACCCCTCGTCTTGCTCCGAGCCACTGCTTGCCGCATCTGCCCCTACTAACCCCCTAGCTTCCATGAATCTATCAGCCATGATGCGAGGTTGAGTACCCGTTTACATAAATTATTTACCAAATAAATGGTTGCTGTACACGAAATACCCTAACACACAACACACTGAATACTTTCGACACTCATTGATAAAATAACATACAAATTGGAAATATAACACTGATGAAATAAAAGAAGCACAAACACAATATGTACACCACAAGAAAATTCAACACTGTAGCAAAAATTTTACAATATAACACTCAGTTGCAATTCTCATCTTTGCATTTTTCTTTCTATTAGCTTTGTGCGGTTCCCTTTTCCTCTATTGCAATTCCCAATACTAAATTTCCTGCACGAGATTTTGGAACCATCAACATCGTGAGCACAATATTTACAGCTTGATGAGCCGATAATGTTCCCACAAGGAGTAAATTCTTTGACTGTCCTCAGCGTAACAATCACTCACGCGTCAAGCATAATCGCTTATCGGGTCCCCTGTTCGGGCGCCATTAAATGCAACGGAACACGTTTCCCGCGACGCGCCGGCATTCATCAACTTATAAGGGTGGTTATACCCACGAGAAAGATTCTAGCGTGGGTGTCACCAGCAACGTGCGACGTCCTTTCCGCCGCTCCGTCGCCGGGCCCTACCAGTTGTTCGCTCTTAGTATGTTTTTCTCTCCCAGGAAACCCTACTTGGAACGTGGCTTAGGAAACTCACACACATTCAATGATAGGCGCTACGATGTGCTTTGAAAAACAATTCTTTAATATTCAATGATACAAAATGTACAAAATTTAATATGCAAACCTCTGCTTTGCACTATTATTTAAATGCCACAAGCAATTTTTCTTTCCCACAGGAAAATCTCAAATAGTCATACAATGATTTTAACACTAATTAAGCGATCAGAATATAAGTTCTGACGCAACCAATTTTAATCTTCATTAAATAATCATACCATAAACTCCTACGCTACCAGCTGGCGCGGAATTAATAGTAACATCGACTATCGCCACATTCTTACTCACAATCTTAACCTGTTTAATTTTATCCTACATTTTCTTTCGTTAATTTAACATAGATCATGGGAGAATATTTAAGAATATTTATTTAAGAATATTTATTTAAGAATATTTTCATGTATTGTCTGTTCAGATTTTTGAATGATTTTTTGACTCAATGATCTCAAACTAATTTAAGGGGTCATTAGCAGTGATTGAAAGGACAAATGATTTTCATTAATTTCACAAACATTGGCTAACTTGCGTTTAAGCCATTTTCCTCACTATTGTTCTTGGAATTCCACCAACTGGAGAATGTTTGCATATCAGTGTATTTATATAGCCAGAAAGTAAGAGAAGTTCACATATAAAACATCCTTTTCGAGAGTATTATTTATACACATAATTGTGTGATGAAAATTTAGTCTATAGCAAGCTTAATTAAAAGCATGATGAAAGTCAACAATAGGGGCTCACTGAAATACAGAATTTATGGCCTGCCCCTTTACATCTATAAGTTAATTTACATGCATACACATTTCCATCTTCTTTTTGACAAGAATTGTATATATTCTTATAATATTCTTTCTAGTGATGGTATTGGAACAATGTCAATCACACATGAAAATTATCCCTAACCTTTAACTACACACACTGAAGAGTCATTAACAGCTGGCATTCTCCTTCAAATGGCTGATGAGAAAATGCATTTCACAGTGATACCAAACTAGTTCTAACTTCTGGCAAAAAATATCACTATATCACTCCTTGTCCTGAACGGACCATGAATGATCTGAATAAAGATCAACACATTATACAAGGACATGTCACTTGAAATCGAAAATTACTACACAGAAATATTAAAAAAATACCAAAATCGACAATATTTTATTTCATATCATCTGGAACGAACGGCACTTCCAACTTGTTTTCCAGTCTTTCTCAGCAAATGAGGAGGTGCCTGAAATATAAAAAAATGATGTTATAGCATTTCAAGATGTATAGTGCTGTGTCTCATCTTCATAAATCAAGATTTCTAAACTCACCAGGTCATGGGAGGAAGCCAAAATGAATGGTACATAAAATGAATTCACAGAGGAGCGCATTCCATGCTGATATTTTTGGCAGTCAACATTACTGGCATGAAGTGTTCAACGCACACATTCCTCAATAATTTCCTCCATCGACAAGGCAGATCCTAACCTGATCCTAAACAGCCAGCAGATATTTCCTGCACCTATAATAAAATTTGTATTATGTACATTAATACAGAAAATAAATATTCAATTGAATGTTGTTGCAACAAAAATAATAAGACTAAATTAAAAATAAAGGAAATAACACTAATCATCATCATGCGGCGGCGATGGTGAAACAGCGTACGGGGCTCTTATTCGCAAGTTCGAACCCGATCGAAGCCGTGCATTTTTAAGGGCGAAAAAATCCTTCGTACACCTTCCTTCGGTGGGAAATAAAGCAGGCTGTTAGTTGATTTACTGCATGTAAAAGATCCTCAAGCCTAAATAAAGCCTCTGAGCTAAATTCAAATTGCCTGTTTCGTCGCCCAAGTAATACCTTCTTTCTCCCCTAGTAGGCGAAAGGAGCGTATCGAAATTTGCGTGGTCAGACGGAAGAACAGGCCTCATGGCCTGAGTCTCGCCACGTAAAAAATAAGAGATTCATTCATTTTATCATAATAATATAAAACAAATCTTAACAAAACATCAATCATGCATCACAATATTACTTACTGTTTGGAATCGCACTGCTCAGCCTAATATATTCCGCGTCTGGTGTTTGGTTGTTTTGGCTATTAGAAACCCAACAACGCCGAATATGTGGCATTTTTCTTCACAATCTTGCATTCTGAAAACACACTGTGCGCGCCTGAAGCGCGCGTGAAACGCTTTTTATCAACGGTAACTTCGAAACTTTTACACAGTTCAAAATAACCTCAGGAATTGCTGGGGGTGGCCTGTAGATCACTGCACCTTTGCGCATTACGCCATTCCACCCTTCGAGCTCTCTGCTCAAATAAGAACGGGCCGCAACCTATCTAGTGACAGAGGACTGCCCAGAAATACTGTTTAGATGTTGTCTTATGCCCGCAACAGACAACACCGAGAGATGCGTTGCCAGAAATGTGCGACGAGAAATGTGGAAAGAGGCCGGCGAGGCTGCGTCCACACACTACAAATAGGTTATTCGAGGTCTTCAAGTGCCTTTATGCGCTACAAGTCACAATGGGACATACAAATACATTTCTGCATTGCATACAAAATCATTATTTAATGTAAAAACGGGACATATATGACTTTTAAGGGAGGAGTGCAATCTGTGCCTATTTTCTTGAGCTCCGTAATTCCCCTCCTCTGTTTTACTGTATTTATTGGTTGAATTATGAATAAATTGTGAACGATCAACTAATTCAGAATAAAATTCACAATTAATAAATTCATTCATAAATAATAAATACGAATTAAGAAAATAGTTAATTAAATTATATCAAAATACCCCTTTAAGTTCCTTGTTTCAAAATTTTTATTTTTATATTGCTCATTATGAACGTGTTTCATTTAAGTAAGAATATCTTTACACAAGTTTTTTCTTCATTCCCGTTTAAAGAGAAAATTCAAGTAAACAATTAAAAAACTGGTTGTTTATCATGTCTTTTACTGCTAAATAGTATAACCTCACTCAGTTCGTAGTGTTTTCCTGCTGTAGCGAAGGCCTAAATGTCATATAATAAGTGAAGGAGTAGAAATGTGTCGAGAAAACTCGCTCGCTGACCGACTCGAGCGAGGAACTCTTTCGCCTCCGCAGAGGCGAACGAGAAAACTCTTTCTAGTGTGTGGGGGTCCATAAGTGTCCCTTGTTTCGATTTTCCACATTTCACGACGCACATTTCTCGCAACGCATTCCTCGGTGTAGTCTGTTGCGCACCTTCCTGTACATCCAGTTCTTGGTCTTATCGCTAGGAAGCGCTGCTGTTCACCTCTCAGAAAGAAGCTTATTCCGTGAGGAACTCATGGGCCGGTTTTAAGCCGACACTGTATGGGTCTGTCCAGCGTTAGTATCTGGACGTTTGGACAACTTTTAAAACAAAGAGTTTGAAGTCACGCATTATACGCTAATTAAAACGCATCGTTTAATACACCTATTTATTTGTAATAAAATTAGGTACTAATTTTTGTCCTTTCCTTAACTCTTACCCTCTAACGCTTTAAATAGATTAACAATTTATCTTTCGTTAGTATACGGACGCGGAAATGGTTAAAGAAAGTGACACATATAATGACAGGTGAAGGTTTCCTCACTTTGATACTTCATTACCATACTCAGTTTGGAGGAAGCCTTGGCCAATATTTCTCTTTTGATTTATAATATGACAATAGTAATACTTTAAAAGCATTGCCATTAAATAATTAAAATTAATTGGTGTTGCGTGTTAGTATACGGACGTTAGTATACGGACAAATAGGCAGCCAACAAATTAAACCGGAGTAGCGCTTCTTATTCCAATGAATTCTCCGAATTACGATTGTGGATCACATAGACAATACAATAAATTTATTTAGAAGTTAAATTAATAATATACATTCATATAATAGGCTATACAATTACATAAATAATACAATTAAATCAATGTGTTTATTACATATTTATTTTATCTATTACTTTATATTTATTATTTTTTATTATACATTTATTTATATTACAATTAAATATATGCATTTAGGGATGATAATTAATTATACAAGTTTCTCATATATTTTAGAACATAATGTTACAAACTATTTTTTTAAGATTCTGCTCTTCATTAAATTATTTGTTTCTTTCCTTTTTTCAATAAATTTTCTGTCTTAATTCTTTCTTCCCAGTCCAGAGCATGGTATTTGTAACCAATAACGTAAGGAGATAGAGCAACAACGTGGTGAATTTTTTGCGTGCCTTTTACTGTAATTATGCCCTCCCAATTTTTATCCATATTCTTCTTTTTCTTTTCAATTGTGGAAAGCGGTATAGCAATTACAATTGTGCTGAGACTTTTGCAATAGTTATGAAATGCATCAGCACTCCTAACTACTGTTTTCAAAGAACGCACTTTGTTCCAAACATGGTGCTTGACAATTGCGCCAATTCCATCTACGGCACCTTTGCCATGAGATGAAGCAAAAAATGTCCATTTCAAGCTTTCCAATCTAAAGTCCTGTTTTAAAAGAGTGATGTTAGCAAAATTGTATTTTTGCTTAAATTGTGAGGCAGCTCCATCCGAAAATACATGTAAATTTTTAAAAATGAGTTTTTACTAATATGGGTGTTCAAAACAGCTCGCAGAAATATGTCAACACAGTATCTATCATGGGTTATATTTTCAGAAACTACTGCATAACTTTTGCACGTTTCTTTTCCACACCATATAACAGCAGTAAACAATGCTATTTGTGGATTAAACCAATGAGCAGATTGTATCTCATTCTGGTAGTTGCAGGAATAATTCTCTGCGAAATCTACTTGAATCACAACATTCGTAGCTGAAGAAATTTCTTTTTCAATCTTAAAGCACCTTTAAGATGCACCTTTTTGTGACTGATTTTGATTAAAACTGTGTATCAAGAGGAATGGAAAATGCTCTTTAATTTTCTCAATGGCATCATTCAATGTTTCCTCTAATAAAACGTATTCATACCGTTTCTCCACCATTATCCACTGACGATACTGCACAGTTAGTTTTTTCTTAGATAACTTCAGTGGCTGATCAACTATTGTAACTCCACACATTTCTGCCAATTTCTTGACAACTGCAACTTGTTTACGCGGGCTCTTCGGCATTGCTGTGGTGGCCTTTTTCAAAGCTTTCCCCACAACTGAAGGAGACAGTTTACTAGTTTCCGGTAGCTTAGCGTCTTGCCTTTTAGCAGCGCGACTTAACCTTTTCCTTTCTGCATCTTTGGCTCTTCTCAGTGCACGTGCAGTTGATGTTTCCGATCTTTTTGTCTTTTCTTTATATTTCTTCATTATAGCCTTCCTCTTAATCTTGTAATTAGGATCATTCTTATGTCTTTCCATATACAACTTCTGTTTATCAGCGTTTGTTTTCGCCATATCTCCTAACCTAAAACATTTTAAAAAGCGTTTCAAGAATGTAAGAATACGAATTTGCAACGACTTCCAAGTATCATGGCTTTACGTACCTTTCAGTTAATATTCTTTACTAGACAAATGCAGGTTACCCACTTAAATTGTCTTCAAACTTTAACATTCGCTTCAAATCACCACATTGTCTCATACGTGTTGATCTCCCGTTAGTATCTGGACGCAAAAACAAACCTCTTTTGTTTCAGTCTCGGGCATTTAAAACGCATGACAACTACCTCTATCTTTCAACATACACAAGAACTAGGAGGCTTGAAAGTTTCCAGAAGATAGCAGCAGTTTACAGGTTTTTACTGAAAGTTTTCCAAAATTTTGTTAGTATCCGGACAATATAGAGATGGTCTCTAATATATGCATTTTTTCGAATATAATGTGATTTGAGTCGACAGACTTTAATGTGAAATCTTTGATAAAAGCATCTAAAAGGTATGGAAAAAACGAAACTATAAGTTTACACAGTATATTCCAGTTAAAAAAATCTTCAAAATAATACTTGTTCACGGTAGTTTCGAACGCAATTCAAACGGCTTCAAATTATAAGTGAAAAAATGACATAAAATAAACTCGCAATCAATTTTACCATCAAAAACAAACATTTCAATGATTTTTGAACAAGATGCATTCGTGTACAGAGCGCAACAAATTATTTTTATTTTGACCAGAAATGGACACATTCGCGTGGACGCATATGCATATTTGAGAGTTTGAAATGCGAATGTGTGAAGAACGCAACCGAGAAATATTTCAAAGAGAATGTTTAAGAATACAACTTAGGCCTAGTCATTCAATTAGAATATTTTAGTT
Organism: Teleogryllus occipitalis; assembly: GCA_011170035.1. Taxonomy (NCBI): domain Eukaryota; kingdom Metazoa; phylum Arthropoda; class Insecta; order Orthoptera; family Gryllidae; genus Teleogryllus; species Teleogryllus occipitalis. Next base: position 51,541 of record BLKR01005990.1, on the reverse strand, counting down.
TCTTCTTTGTAATTCTTACTCAGATATCGTCTTCATTACAGATGCCTCCACAGCGAGGGGATATTGCCCGCCCAACAGGTGTGCTGTTCGAGCATGATACACTCGACCCGTTGGAGGAAAGTCAACAAAAACCATCGATTCTTTACCGTCGCCAGATTGTGTGGTTCAATATTCTGAGGTTCTCGTATTTGCACATTGCTGCTGTGTACGGCGCTTACCTAATATTCACCTCAGCCAAGCTCTCAACGACATTATTCGGTACTGAAAAGTATTTTCACCTTAATACAAATCTTTCAATAAGCTATTATCAATTGTATGAAAAAATTAACCTCGTTCTTATCCTCGCAATAATAATTAGAATAACTATTAAAATTCCTTCACGTGTAAAATTTAATGGGATTGCTCCATACGTTAGAGCAGGGTTGATGATTCACCACAATATTACATCACTCGGGGCGCTCGAATATATTCCTCAAATATAAGATAAAAAAGAAAAACTGTTCTTTTAATAATTTCATTTATTATAAAATAAAACGTGAAAGAAAATACAATTTGCAAACCTTACCACTATTATCTAAAATAAACTACGATGAAAAAATTGTCTGGTCAACACTAATCGCTTCAATGAACACAATTTAATTGTTCTTATATATTAATGTTTACTTTCACTTAACCCTTAGTTACTCGGGCTATGTTTTGTCACACAAGTACCCGCGCGGCGTACTTCGTACGCCGAGACTATTTTGCTATAAAAATGATTTCTGAATGGCCAGAATAATATTTGGACATGTTTTTTATTTAGTTTTATTTGAAATACATACATATTACAAAAATATTAAATAATAATAATAATAATAATATAAAGTATATATGTATATTATATATATATATATATATATATATATATATATATATATATATATATAATGATATAAAGTAAGTATGCATATTAGTCTTCAGAACAATTTTTGTATTTAATGACATTAAGATGTTCGTTGTTTGCAAATTTGTAGCACCAGTTAGTGTGCTAGTAAGTAAGTGTAGTAGTAATTGTTGTAGAGCAGTCTTTTGCTCTTCCACAAATGTGACTAATTTATTAATTTTGTTGTGATTATTCTTGATTATCATGACTTTCAGTTTTTTACAAGCGGTGTTACCCTTTTATAACCTTGTCTTTACCAATGAAATCATCTCTATAATTTAAATCACTGCTTGAGTAATCACTGGCATAATCAAGCTCAGGACACGTGTCATTCACTCTTGACCACTTCTTCCTTCTCAGAATCACTTGTAGCATCGCAAATTTCGTCTTTTGACGTATCCTCGTGAAATAATTCATATAGTATATGCTTTTCCGATAACTTATTCATCTCTGTATTGTTCCTAATGTAAAACAAAATAAATTAGTTTAATTAAATACTGTGATAATTAAAAGAAAATGAAAACTCACGTTGGTACCCGCGCGGCGTAGAAAGTATGCCAACGGACACTTTCTAACCGAAATACAATTGTCTACCCACTGCAGTAAATCTTACGCAACTGAGTATCGAGGAGGATGCAGCTGAATGCCTTCTGAGAGGTTGGGTCAAACGTCAGAACGCGCGCTGATGTTATCTGACACCTAGGGTGAAAACAGTGAGGTGCAAAGTCCGCCTGCGCGAGTTACTAAAGGTTAATTAATGTTGGTCCAAAGAATAATCTATTAACTGTAATTCAAGAATTACTAAGTATTTTTCACAGTATATGGACGTCATATAAGTAACAAATATTTACCCTCATTTACCCTGAGTTGTAGCTCGTTACTCTCTTCCGCGGTGATCACTTGCAGTTCATCATTTGAAGCACTTGTTCTGAAAAATTCAACAGTCACTACTCATATCATAATTATCATCATATACAAACCAGTGTCAGGGAAAAACCGATAACAACACTAATGAGATTTTCCCTTCAGACTGAGGCCAATGGACCAAGTCCCTCAAAAAGTTATGCAATAAAACAAACAAATAAACAATATTTTTATTATTTCTATTATCATTTCACAGCCGTGATACTTGGAGAAATGTGTTTCTTCGGAATCACAGCTGGAGTTCATCGATTGTGGGCACATCGTGCCTACAAGGCCAACTTGCCATTGCGTGTGCTACTCATGCTATTCAACACAGTCAGCAACCAGAACAGCATTTATTATTGGGTTCGTGATCATCGGTTGCATCACAAATTCTCCGAAACTGATGCCGATCCACACAATGCCAAACGAGGGTTTTTCTTTTCTCACATTGGCTGGCTACTGGTCCGTAAACACCCGCAAGTTTTGAATAAAGGACGAACCGTAGATATGAGCGACTTGGAGCAGGATGCAGTGGTTATGTTCCAAAAGAAGTAAGTAATATGTTCATTGTTCATTATTCACGACAGATGAGAATATTACAAATTTATAAGAACTGATTTCGAAGTTTGCAATCAGTTCGTGCAGATTTTCAAGGAACGCAACTCAAAAATGAATCTAATTGTTTTGTAAAAACAAAAGTTTAAATGATATTTGTTTCCTACTATGGAAACAGATATAGGGAAACCTGCTAAAATGACAACCTCTAGAACGCGCTGACCTCGCCTAATAGCCGTTTTTTCGTGAAACTGGTCGATGTTCCCTCTTTCAAGCGGTTACCTGCGCAGTCATCTCTCGGTCACAAATTACGCGATCCTTTTCTTTCAAAAAACCGTAAATGACCGTTTTTAAAGGACTGAATTTTTACAACAGACTTTGTGTCAGGCAAAAATCTCGATCTTCAAATTTGTTGTTTTAAAATGTTAACTTTTTGCAATTTTCAAATATATGGAGCCGAAAATTAGCACATTATTTTACAGTCCATTATGACACATGGGAGAAAATGTTTTAAAAACTGAGACATTTTTGAGAAAAATAATTAAACAATATCATTTAAACTTATTTTAAAAAAAATAAAATTGCGTACATTTGGCGCAAAATTACACGAAAACCACTCCTATTTTTAAAAAATTGAACACAGATTGATCTTATCAATCTGTAAAGAACAGTTTAGTAAGGAAAAATCTCAATCTTCTATATTGTAGTTGAGTAAGACGTCCCCAAAAATTGCACTTTTGCAATTTTTGAAGAATCAGTGATATCAACGAAAGTGAGACCTGCACCGTTCTCTTAACCGTTTTTTACTCTATCCGAGGACAAAGTTTAAACAAATAATTTGGAGAAATTTTGAAAGTCAAAATATCCTTTAGAAACTCTCAAACCTCGAGTTCGTTCAAATCAATCGAGGAATATCAGTTTTGAAGAAAATCCGCTTAACGGTTAAGGTGCTAGAGTTTACCACAAAACACGGAAAATGAAGAGACTGTCGTTTTAGCGTTAACTGATTTTTCCGTGACAAGCACCCACAAAATAGAGATTCTGGCTACACTACTTGTTAGAGGAAGAAATTTACTGTGTATGGGAATAGGATTTATTCACTTTTTCGTTTCCAGGGTTTGACATTTTTTGTCGAAAATTTCCCGATTTCCGTCGCATTATTTCAATACTTCCTCTCCGTACATTAATAAGGTCTAGAAAGTAAATTTCAATTTTTTATACATGAAGTAGGTAACTATATTGACAGTAATATTATAATTTAATTTCATTTTCCTACATTCATAAATAATGACATTTCTAATTACATTTTATTAAGTGAATCATAAAGAGAAATGCACACCTAAAGCTCTACTGAATTAAATTTTGGAAATATATTAGATGCTTACATACATGTATATTAGATACATTATATTATATTAGATACATTATATTATTACATTACATTACATTATATTATATTAGATACATGTATATTAGATGCTTACATACATACATACATGTATCTCGTCAAGTTTCTCTTGACTTTTCTAGAATATTATGGTATTAGAACTAAAATTCAAACTTTCTCAATTGCCATTTCTGTTTTATTCAATTACTTTCCTTTCGCAGGTATTACTACTTTTTAACTCTCACTTTCTTCGGCATTTTGCCCACCGTCATCCCAATGTATTTCTGGGGTGAAACGCTAAACAACGCTTGGCATGTGTCAATATTTCGTTACGTGTGGACACTCAATGTGACGTTTTTGGTAAACAGTGCTGCTCATTATTGGGGCAACAAACCATATGACAAGTAAGTTCAATTAGAGTAAGTATAATTGGCCATCCCCCAGTGATTGGCCACTCCAACTATAACTGGAATTATCACTTATTCTAACACGTTTGCTAATATTTTGCTTGTAAATGGTGCGAAGGGACGCTTTCTGAGTATTATGAAATATTTTCTTCGACCACAAGAGAGCATCTGTTGCCAATATGACGGATGCTGGTTAACAGGGCGGTGAGTGCTTGTACGTACAGATTTCATAAGATTTTCTTTATAAACCTGTTATTCAAAAGTGCTGTTTGTTGAATACGGCGGTGTTATTCAAAAGTGCTGTTTGTTGAATTACAATGATATGCCAGAAAGCACAAATCTTATTGAGTGACAATGATATCAGCTGAGAATGAGAAGCCTAGCTTTGCGTATTCAGTGGCATAGGGGATGGCCAATGACTGTACCTTTAATAGTGTGTGGATTGTGTTATTGGCTACTCTGCAAATAATTGTTGACACACTGTTTTTAATCGTAGTTTAATATTATTGCACTTAATTATTCAGCGTGGGCCTGAAATAAGTGATCTTACAATTCTAGAGATGCTAAAGCAATAATATGATGCAGGAGTCATGGCAAATGCCATCAAATATGTTAAAAGTAGTGGTTAATCTGTGTGTTCTGCTGCAAAATCATTTAGTGTTTCCAAAACATGTTTGAAGGTCGTTTAAATAATCCAGATCACTAAACACCTCTAGATCCTTTTGTTTGAAGAAGAAGCCAGCCTAGTTATGTGGATACTTGATCTAGCCAGCAAAAGGTTTTCCAAGGAAGGAGGAAAATCAATAGAATAGTGTTCAACAAGTTTTAGCTGCTAAACCAAGGCCCAATCCGTTCGACGACAACCGTCTAGGAGAAGACTGGGTGAAGTCGTTTTTAAAAAGGTATACCATAATGGACAAGTGAAGTAGTTAAAATCGCTTGTTCGTGTGTCAGCGAACAAAGCATCAGAAGTGATGTGAAGAATCATAGGATGCATTGAGGGAAGCAAGTTGGATGACCAAATAAATGATCCTTCAAGGGTCTATTGGAGAACGGATGGATGAAGTCGAATATACTCAGATTTGAAAATCGAGGATATTTTAATTTTCTCCAACAGCACTTATACAAAATATTAAAGTTATTAAAATATTTAATCGATATCTTACAAAATGTGTTTTCATAGGTAATATAACCATTAATTAAATATATCGTTTTATTAGTTGTTTCTGGTACAAATAATGGAGTTGCCAATCACTGTCATCATGTTGGCCAATCACTGTACAAAAATGACATGTTTTTACTAAAAAATTAATTAATAACGTGATGTTCATTTTCCGTTAAAAATTACGGTTGAGATAAGTAAAAAGATCATTGCATCATGAAAGATCATAAAGCATCATTGGACAGTATAAAGTTCATAGCAAATTTTCAAATCATCTGTCACAACTCGTAAGTACCCAATCACTGTACCGTTTACACTACTCCGTTCCCTCTTGTCTTTTTCGTTGAAAAATACTTTAGTCTTATTCTTCCGTTACTCCTGCATCTAACATTATCTGACATCGAATTATTTTTTTCAGATATAATAACTCCCAACTCAAAATACAAATGTAGGTTCACGTTACAAAACTTACTTTTACGTGAAATTAAATAAACATTATTCTTATTATTCCCGTGGATTGGAAATTTACTCCTATGATTTATTATTACTGATTATTCTGCTGAAAAATACGGCCCTTAGATCATGCTCAAGCGTTCAAAAGACAACTGCAAATACTGGTTAATGGTATATGTTTAGTGAGAGTGCTGAGACTTCTAACAATAATTGCATATTCTCAGGGTTGGGCAGTATTTAGACTTGTATTTGAAAAACGTATTTTAAATACATTTTGTATTTGAATAACTGTATTTTTGAGTTTTTTGGACATGTATTTTTGAGATGTATTTAAATACATAAAATATGTGTATTTAAGAATAGTAATACTTCAAATAAAGATGAAAATAACGAGGAATGTTTCTTTTCGTTTGATTCTGCTAGTAAATGGACCTCATTGAAACAAAAATAAAGGCCCCTTTCTGCTGTTGAATTTGAATTCTCTTCATTATTAAATTATAAATCTAAATCATTAATATGCTGGGCAATTATTCGACAACAAAAAAATGCATTTATTCCTTATAACTACTGTCCGGATAATGCTCATTTTGCCTATTAGTTCTTTGAATGTATTTTTAAGCAACGTACCTCATTATCAATGTTTCTCAGAAATGGCATTTTCAACTTCTCAGAAATGGCTTTTGCGAGGGTTTTATAATGTATATTTTAGAGATAATTGCCTAACAGAGCGTTAAGCGCCTATAAGTGCCTATTTTGAATTTTCCGCATTTTTAATAATTTTTGTTCACTTTATTTTGTCATTTTTTGAGAAATCACTGATATGTAATTTTTTGCCAAACAAGTAACAATTGCGTAAAATCTTCCAAAGCGTTCTCCGATCGAGAAGAGCTATTATTTCTATAACGGAGGGAAGGAAAGTTCGTTTTCCCTTCTGAGAAGTTCGCTAAAAACATTCCTGCCGTTCTGTTGGAGCTTTAGCATCACGCGGAAATACCAGCAGTATTTTGGCAATTGCAGAAAAAAAGGTCTTTTTATTTACAGAACTTGCATCCTGTGGATGAAAAACATACATTGCAGAAAATTCGCCGTCCACGAGGCGAACATGTCTTGTAACTCAAAATCCTAAAGCTATCAACAAGTGATGCATGATGCATGGGCGTTAGTCTTATTGGTGTTTGAGGGGCATGGTTCTGTTTCTTCTAAAAACTTCAGGAACAGTGCCTTCAACATTCTGCAACTGGTAACGAAATTAGCATCACCAAAAGTTATAAAAATGATTTTTTGATAAATTGTGTTCTGGATTCATTGTTTCTTAAAACTCAGTATTCAATAGTTAAGCATCAAAATTATCACATATATTGTTACACATGCGCCACTTTAACAGCAAGAGAGTAAAATAATAAAGTCAACGAAGTACAATGCACACGTTTGATGCATCCTAATATCACAACAAGAGTTTAACGAGTCGGCTAGGTCGTCAATGGCAGGGAGTACTGGTCGGTCAATCAGTCTATTGTTGTCACTTTTATTACGTCATGCTTACAATTAACAAGTAGACACACTCCTTAAACCAGGCATGTGAAGGTCGCGGGCAAGGTAACAAGCTTACCCCGAGAGGTCGCGGGCATTGTTTCCCGAGAAATTAGCGACAGTTAAAAGAAAGTGTACGGAAAAGGGAGTAAGGTACGTCACTGAATACCTGGTAGATGGTAGTCTTTACGAGAAGTCAGTTAACAGTCATTGCCCCAAATTTAGCTACATTAATTCCCATTTTCTCTATAAGGCGAAGAAATATCCATTAAGATAAAACAATACATCAGTCAAATTTCAAATTGTCAATTGAGAATAATTTTAAAAAAAAATGAATCAACAGTATCGTTATTTTTTAATCCTGTTTGCTTAAGAGTGATATAGAAGCATGAACTTTCTACGTTCAAGTTAGAAGGTTTAACTGACAAATAGTCTTGTCTGTTAAAAGGGCTTGTTCGTCTGAAAGTGATAATTGTTGACTTAGACTTGATAATTTATTGCACATTAACGCTAAATACAATAAATAACTGACAACACAACACAAAACGAAAATAAGGAAAGAATTCGCCATTTAAATATATTTTTGCCACAGCAAAGATGTTTATATAAGGGACAATTTAGTAAGAAAATAAACATGAAATAGTAATAAGTAGTGAAGGGTATAACTCATATTTGCCATTATTGGAACAAGCGACAGTGGTTTTGTCTCTGACTTTTTTTTATCGCGGAGCGGTCGTGGAGGCTTTGGTATGTTCTTAGGACTTCAACAGAGGGATCGAATTTCCCGATAGTGACAAGAGTTGATTTCAGTTCTCGTTTGTACGCCGGGAGGAGAAGGTTAATTGAGCCGATGTTTCACTGCTGGCACCATGAATGATAAAAGGTAAAAAATATCGTGTTATTTTTTTTACATTAAACTTTTTTGTTTTATGAGTATAGTTAATGATATTATCTTTTTATTAATACAGTAAACAATCTTGAAAATATTACTATTTATCTGAGCTGAAAACGATTTTTCTAAAATGTTCCAATATTGGAACACCAGGCACGAACGGTACCATAAATAATTATTTTACAATTCATCTATTTTATCATTTCTCTTCTTAGATAACCCATCTCGATCAGGTTTTTCGTCCAGTTTCCCTGATCCATTGAGCAAATGCTGAGATGGCCCCTTGTTTTGCTTCTGGACATAAATGTAACTTCATTTTCTGTGCACGTCTTCTAGAATTCAGTGGGAAATACAATTATTCAAATTATCGTTTCCATGTTGTCGCGGCAGGAAGTAATAAGAGCCAAAATTTATTGCTTATTTATCTTTGAAAATAGATTTTATTACATGGGAGTTTTTTTTGTTGTTTTTTTCTCCCTTTCAAAATTCAAAATTTATTGCTCATTTACCCTTGAAAATAGATTTTTTACATGGGAGTTTTTTTGTTTGTTTTTTTCTCCCTTTCAAAATTCAAAATTTATTGCTTGTTTATCCTTGAAAATAGATTTTATTACATGGGAGATTTTTGTTTTTTTTCTCCCTTTCAAAAATTCAAAATTTAAGTAGTATATGACTTAGTGTAGGGATCACAGAATTTTGAAAATGTGCACACAATTCACTTTTCCCCATAGCACGTCATACGCAGTTTTTAACTGTTTTTTGACGTAAAATAAAATAAAAAATAAAAAAATAAAGATTATTAACAACAGAACAAATAATTGCGATTCTGTAAGAGGATGATGATTACTCGAGTGCATCTATCTTCATTATGCCTCCAGAAGATAGATGTATCAGTGCTGAGGACAGTGGCGATGAGGACTCTGGCGGCACACTGAATAACCTACCAGGAAGCCAACTTAGAGCAGAAGGTGAGACACTAATTATGCGATTCAGTGAGACTGAAAGACACATCTGTGACTGAACTAGAGAGTAAAATTGGCTCTGAACACCGTGATGAGTGCGTTCAAGAGAATACTCCATCTACGCGTGTCTGTTCCCAACGTAAGAAAGAACAAAGAAAATGGGAAAAATTTGACATAAATCCTGGGTTTACAAATTTCAATATTACAAGTGACATAACTACAGTATCAAATGACCCAGTGTCATGTTTTGAAATATTTTTTGATGACGACATTTGGGACTTTCTTACAAAAATGTTCGTATTGTACGCTCAGCAGAAAGGTGATTACACGTTTACCCTTTCGTCTAAGGAAGTAAAATGTTTCATTGGAATTCTGATTTTATCAGGATATATTGTACCAAGATGGAGAATGTTTTGGGAAACAGATTCAGAGACTTATAACGAAGCTGTCAGTTCGGCAATGAGAAGGAACAGGTTTGAATTGTTAAAAAAATATGCTCATGGCGCAGACAATAATTACCTAAAACAAAATGACAGATTTGCAAAATTAACACCTTTGATTTCCTTACTGAACAAACAATACGCAAAATACTGCATTTACGAAGAACACTTGGCTGTAGATGAGAGCATGGTTCCGCATTATGGCAGGCATGGAGCCAAGCAGTTCATTCGCGGTAAACCCATTAGATGTGGATACAAAATGTGGTGTTTGTGCGACCGTTTGGGATATCTAATTCAATTCAATCCTTACTCTGATGAAGATGAAAGCCGACCAAAAGAAATGAGTCTCGGAGAACATGTTGTGCTTCAATTGATCCACTGTTTACCTAAAGATAATTCTTTCAAAATATATGGTGACAGGCTATTCTCTAGCTTATCGTTGGCACGTAATCTAGCAAATTTGGGTTTAGGTTACACTGGTACAATAAACAAAAATCGAACTGAAAAATGTCCACTTGAAGAAACTAAAATATTAGAAAAAAAGGTAGTGAGATATACAAAACTTCTCTACATTTTCGCTCGGCAGCAGTGGTCGAGGCAACATCGTGTGCCCCGCTCAGTAGAGCCTCGCGGTCTGTGACTCGTTTACGTGTTTTCATCGAACTCAAGAAGTTTAAGTGTCAGTGTAAAGTAAGCAGTCTACTTCAGTGCATATAACTGTTCTAATTACGATCGACCTGTTTCTCATTGTGAATGGGGAACAGAAAATAAATGGCGGATGCCGAAGCCGCTACCCGAGGGCAGGCCTCTGACTACAGGAGCCAGCCCGTTGAAGGAAACCACACCGGCCGTCCAAGTTACAACAGAGTCGTTCTCAATGCCACGTACCCGGAGAAGGAACAAGTTATTATAATTGAAGGCAAAGACCACAGCACACCCCTCGAAAGGTACGTAGAAGCTTTAGCATCGATTGTTCCGCCTAGTCACATCACGTATGCTTCAAAAATTTCAAATAACAGGGTGTGTGTATTTTTGAGCAGTAAGCAGTTAGTGGATGAATTAACAGAGAAGTACAAGACTATTAATATTGAGGGCTCGTCCCAAAATATTCGGTCTCTTGTGAGTAGACAGAAACGTATCGTAATTTCAAATGTTTATCCTATGATTCCTAATGCAGTAATTGAAGATGAACTAGATAAATTAAAAGTGAAACTCAGTTCTCAAGTGTCGTTTCTCAGAGCTGGTTTTGGTAAAGAAAAGTTCACTCATATCTTAAGTAGACAGGTGTTCGTTCCGGAAGACTCATTAAGTTTGATACCTGAAGCCATACTGATCACATACAAAGGAGAAAGAAACTGGATTTACATGTCAAGCGGTATCATTAAGTGCTTTCACTGCAAGGAAGAAGGTCATATTGCCAAAAACTGTAAAAATGTAGCAGACATTAACCTCAACCAATCGGAAGACATAACTGATAACAATGTAGCCGCTGACAAGGAACAAAGAGATAAGGTTCCTAGTTGCCATGAATTTCCCCCACTTGACCAAGGCAAGCCTGTTAAGAGAGTCTTATCACAGATCACAAGTATTCCCAGCAACAATTCAAGTGAACTTCAGGAAGAACAATTCAACCGTCCCCAAGGAAAAATTAACGGTTCGGCAAAACAAATGAAGAAAAAGAAAAGGAAGGTATCCAGGGAGAACACCGTTAGTAGCATCTGCAACAAGAAAAGCATAGTGGAGCAACTAGCCCCAGCGAAAGAAAGAATAGAAGGATCCAACAATGTACTAACGTACGAGCAACTAAAAGACTTTCTGGAAAATACTTATGGCTTAAGTAACCCTCTTCAAATATCTCTCAGTTACACCAAAGAGACAGACAGGCTAATTGAAATGCTTAAAGAAACATATCCATTACTGTCTGACAGAGGAATAAAATCAAGATTTACGAGAATTATGAATAATCTTAAGGACCCAGTCCTCTCAGATTCTTCAAAGGAATCGTCTGACAACGACGAATTAACAAGCGAAGATCTTCAAATATGAAGATAAGAATTTTACAATGGAATGTGAACGGTTTTTTCACTAGATATGAATTTCTTCAGAAGATTCTAAAAGACGAAAACTATGATATACTGTGCATCCAAGAAACCAATTTCAAAAATAAGTACATTTTAATATAAAAGGTTATCAATGTTTTTATAAAAACAGAGTGATATGTGGAAATGCCAGTGGTGGTGTTGCGATTTATGTTCATACGTCGATCAAGTGTAGTGAATGCGCTATTACAAGTGACCTAGAAGTATGTGTGATACGGCTGCATATTGGCGGTAGTAGTTTTCGTCTGTGTAACGTATACATTCCTAATGCGTTTCAGCTAGAATCTCGCCACCTAGACAACTTATATTCACAAATATCTGGCCCGGTACTGATAGTCGGCGATTTTAATAGCCACAACTTGATTTGGGGATCAAGCAGAACTGATCGTAGAGGGAAAATTGTTGGTGAATTTGCGAACAATGAAGATCTTATAGTCTTGAACGATTGCAGAAAATCTACATACTTCAATGCGGGTAGCGGCAACTCATCTTGCATCGACCTAAGCATCTGCACTCCAACTTTGGCCAGATATCTAAAATGGAACGTGATGGAAGGCCTTCACAACAGTGATCATTATCCTATAGCATTGTCATATGATAATTTGATTATTCCTGAGGACATCTATATGCCCAGATGGATATTTAAAAAGGCTAACTGGAAGTCGTACCAAGACATCATTGCGAGCAAAGTTCAGAACCTTAAGAAATTGAACATCGACGATTCAGTGCAAATAAACGATATTGTGAACAACTTTACAGAACTTATACTGTCGACAGCGGATGTGACTATACCCAAAACAAAAAATACTAAAAGTAAGAAGAAACTACCTTGGTGGACAAAGGAATGTGAAGAAGCGGTTAAGAATTACAAGCACTGGTTTAATGTATTTAAGAAACATAACACAAATGAAAATAAATTCAAGTTTAAATCAGCACGAGCCAGGGCAAGAAGAATCATAAAACAATCTAAAAGGAGCTGCTGGAAGGAATATATTTCATCCTTAGACAGTAAACTGAACTACACGGAGGCTTGGAAGAAAATAAACGCTATCGATGGAAAATTCAGAGCAAATTGCCCGAAGTCTATGTATACGCCAGACGGACAATTCATTCAGGACCCGTGTGATATTGCAGATAGCTTTGGAAAGTTTTTCGCCTCCAATTCTAGTGATGCGAACCTTGCGGATAGCTTCACGAAATATAAAGAAGAAACTGAGAGATCTCCCCTAAATCTGGAAGTAGAAGAAGATGAAATAGATGATTCCATACAACTGAATGTACCCATTACGCTCCGAGAACTTAAGGTCAATATACGTCAACTAAAAGACACAAGCGCCGGTCCCGACGGAATACCTAACATATTTATCCGGATGCTCCCTGAAGAAGCTATCTGTGCTCTTTTAGACATTTACAATTATCTATATTTAAACAATGTCTTCCCACAAAAATGGTCAGAAGCGGTTATTGTTCCAATTCACAAGCCTGGTAAGGACCAATTTTTAATAGACAGCTACAGGCATATAGAACAAGTCCGGTGATAAGCATGTTACAGGAAGCTAATTTACCACCCCTGGATGAAAGAAGAAGAAATCTAATTGTAGGATATATAATCAAAGTTACAGCTAACTGTGGCAACCCTGTGAACCAAATTTACCAGCTGACATACAGACATAGGAAGAAATTATGTTTCAAAAAGAAACTACCAAAACCAATCACTGTACGGGCTATGCAAATACTAAGCACAATATCAGAAAAAATTCCCCCTCTTAAACCCATCAGTATCACTGACTATGCACCATGGACCATGCAGGACATTAAAGCTGAGGAGCTGACAAACAATCCTAAGAAGTCAAAAACTCACAACCAAGAGGTAAGAGCCAGAATAGGAGAAGAAATTGCCAAATATGAGAACTACAACAAAATATACACAGATGGCTCGAAAAGTAGCAACTTAGTGGGATGTGCCGCTGTAACGTCAACAAGAGTAATATCAACCAAACTGCCCGACAAGTACTCAGTCCTGTCCAGCGAATTATATGCCATCATCACAGCACTAGACTACATTCTCGAAGACAATGAACGTAAATTTTTGATAGTAACAAACTCCAAATTGGCTCTGTCGACTATTGGAAATGTCTTTTATTCAGGAAACCCGCTAGCTTTAGACATTGTTAGTATGATCAGAAACTTGAACTTTAAAGGTAAAGATATAGTTTTTGGATGGATCCCGGCTCATGTGGGTATCACGGAGAATGAGCTGGCAGACAGATCTGCAAAAGAGGCGTCACAACTTGATGGAAGAAGTAACCTTCCCATAATACCACAGGACTATCACGCCAACATCAAAGGAAAATTACAAGAATTGGACAGACAGGAATGGAATAACGACGCCCAATGTAAATTAAGAAGTATATGTGAATACGATGACTACAATCCAGCCACATTCTTCTGCAGAGCTGACCAGGTTGTGTTAACTAGATGCGGAATAGGTCACACCAAGCTCACACATGCCCATCTGATCTCAGGAAAAACAGTTGTTATGTGTAATGTTTCTATGTTTGTTAATCATTTATTTCTGTGCCCCAGGTTTGAGACTGACCGGACGAGACATGGTGTTGAGAACGACATGTCAAGTGTACTAAAGGACAGAGATAAATGTAATCGGTTTCTCAAGTTTTTGAAAAGCATAAAATTTTATGGGGATATATAAGACATGTGTATAAATTTTAATAATGTAATGTGAATACCTATAATGTTCTATGTCCTATAAATGTCATAACTTTCAATGTACAAAAATATTAATGTTATTTTGAAGTTGTCGCTAATAACCTTTTGTAGTTGATGCGACATAAAATAAAATAAAATTAAAAAAAACTTCTCTACATTTAAATCTGGCAAAGATCTTAGCGTCCGGCTTGCTGGGTCAATGGGTCACGATATATTATAATCCTTATTACCTTTATAATGGATTATAGGATCCGCAGACTATACAGCGCTGCTGGGAATCTGAAATAGAATGATTCTATATTTCTAGTTCATTTCTGTTTGGATTGACTAAATGAAAGATCACTTTCTTTTCTAAAGAATAAAATTTAACAAAGTTTATTGTTACCTTTTTAGCAAACAATTTAGTGAATTAAATAAATGATTTGATGTTAGGCCTTTGATCAAGATATCTTTGAATTTACAGTTTATACCGCGGTTAACTTATCTATTCTTCGTTGATGTCCCTCGTAGACTTCTCAGTCGAAATATCTTGCGAGCTTGCCGTAGTCCAAAGTCCCAAGAAATCCTCTTCTGCCCCTATCCAAGCTGGTCTCAAACTATCAAAATTATCAGTCCCGATTACGTCCTATGACATAGTCCCGAAATCTATTACTCGATTACCACTCCCGACAAAGTCCCAATTTATGCATCAATATTACTTCCACATGCAATATCTGCAATATCATTTACTGTCCTTAAACTTTCACGATCTGATAACCCGACTTTGACTATCTGCACTACACTCGCTCCCTCTCACGAACCTACGATCAGTTCAGACACGCGATGCCGGTCAGAATGAAATCTTCCGGCATGATTCACCCCTCGAAAACTCCGTATTACTACCTTCTCTTTTTTTTCATAACATTTGACCGTCCTTCTCTCACCCAGCCAATCCATTCGTTCGTTATATTTTGGTGTAGCTGACCTTTCGATCGTCTAAACTTCTTCGCCCAATCCCAAGTTTTCTACTTTCGGCATCTAGCCACCTCTTAATGCATTTACAAAAAACAAAAACTACATTGTTTATTCACGGTCGTTGCTAAGCCCATGCTCTCGTGATATTTCCTAATGCATATTCCACCATATAGTCTACAAATAAATGTTAGTTTATTTTCATGTGACATATCGGTATGTCACAGTAGAGGCACTTTGGATTACAGAGTTGATAAAAGAAGTAACTGTCTAATTTTGGAATGGCACGACAACCGCATTGTACACATGATAAGTACTTGCGACTCAGTTCATCCTCTAAGAACTGCTAATAGATGGGTTTCAAGTGAGAAAAAGAAAGTTCCCATTGTGCAACCTAACACAGTAGGAAAATATAATAAATTCATGGGTGGTGTTGATAGAATGGACGAAAAGTTGGAGTGCTATAGAATTGGAATTAGATCGAAAAGTGGTGGTGGCCTGTGTTTATGTTCTGCATTGATACCGCTATTCACAATGGCTGGCAGCTATTTAGAAAGACAGAGCAAGGTAAAAAAATTGATCACATTTCTTTCAGAAGATCTATTGTGCAAAATTATCTACAAAAGTATAAAATTGTACCCTCATCAGGTGGAAGACCTAAAAGAAGCAAGTCACTGATATCTCGCATATTAACTTCTGTGAGATTTGATGGTACATGACACTGGATTTCACCCGCTACAAAGCAAGGAAGATGTGCCATGTGTAAAAAGAATACAGCCAAGCAATGTGAAAAATGTAACATAAAGTTGCATGAAAACTGTTTAAAACTGTTTCATACTCCAACTTAATTATTTAGCATTTATCTTTATTTAGCAAATAACTAAATTGTTGCCTTTTATAAAAGTTTAAATCAGAAAAATATTATAGATGTGTCCTTACTTGTTAAAAACCCTGGACCCGTTCGTGCTTGGTGTTCCAATATTGGAACAGTCCAAAATTTGAAAACGATAACATAAAAAATGACAATTTTCATTTAGAACATTACTACATATCACCTATGACATAATTTATTTGCTAAAAGTATTAATATTTAAAAAAAAATAAACTCGGGCATAAACGGGATAAACGCAATTCTCCGTTAAGTTAACCGCGGTATAAACTGTAAATTCAAAGATATCTTGATCAAAGGCCTAACATCAAATCATTTATTTAATTCACTAAATTGTTTGCTAAAAAGGTAACAATAAACTTTGTTAAATTTTATTCTTTAGAAAAGAAAGTGATCTTTCATTTAGTCAATCCAAACAGAAATGAACTAGAAATATAGAATCATTCTATTTCAGATTCCCAGCAGCGCTGTATAGTCTGCGGATCCTATAATCCATTATAAAGGTAATAAGGATTATAATATATCGTGACCCATTGACCCAGCAAGCGGACGCTAAGATCTTTGCCAGATTTAAATGTAGAGAAGTTTTGTATATCTCACTACCTTTTTTTCTAATATTTTAGTTTCTTCAAGTGGACATTTTTCAGTTCGATTTTTGTTTATTGTTCCAGTGTAGCCTAAACCCAAATTTGCTAGATTACGTGCCAACGATAAGTTAGAGAATAGTCTGTCACCATATATTTTGAAAGAATTATCTTTAGGTAAACAGTGGATCAATTGAAGCACAGCATTTTCTCCAAGACTCATTTCTTTTGGTCGGCTTTCATCTTTACCAGAGTAAGGATTGAATTGAATTAGATACCCCAAACGGTCGCACAAACACCACATTTTGTAGCCATATCTAATGGGTTTACTGCGAATGAACTGCTTGGCTCCATGCCTGCCATAAAATATTTCAAAACATGACACTGGGTCATTTGATACTGTAGTTATGTCACTTGTAATATTGAAATTTGTAAACCCAGGATTTATGTCAAATTTTTCCCATTTTCTTTGTTCTTTCTTACGTTGGGAACAGACACGCGTAGATGGAGTATTCTCTTGAACGCACTCATCACGGTGTTCAGAGCCAATTTTACTCTCTAGTTCAGTCACAGATGTGTCTTTCAGTCTCACTGAATCGCATAATTAGTGTCTCACCTTCTGCTCTAAGTTGGCTTCCTGGTAGGTTATTCAGTGTGCCGCCAGAGTCCTCATCGCCACTGTCCTCAGCACTGATACATCTATCTTCTGGAGGCATAATGAAGATAGATGCACTCGAGTAATCATCATCCTCTTACAGAATCGCAATTATTTGTTCTGTTGTTAATAATCTTTATTTTTTTATTTTTTATTTTATTTTACGTCAAAAAACAGTTAAAAACTGCGTATGACGTGCTATGGGGAAAAGTGAATTGTGTGCACATTTTCAAAATTCTGTGATCCCTACACTAAGTCATATACTACTTAAATTTTGAATTTTTGAAAGGGAGAAAAAAAACTCCCATGTAATAAAATCTATTTTCAAGGATAAACAAGCAATAAATTTTGAATTTTGAAAGGGAGAAAAAAACAAAAAAACTCCCATGTAAAAAATCTATTTTCAAGGGTAAATGAGCAATAAATTTTGAATTTTGAAAGGGAGAAAAAAACAACAAAAAAAACTCCCATGTAATAAAATCTATTTTCAAAGATAAATAAGCAATAAATTTTGGCTCTTATTACTTCCTGCCGCGACAACATGGAAACGATAATTTGAATAATTGTATTTCCCACTGAATTCTAGAAGACGTGCACAGAAAATGAAGTTACATTTATGTCCAGAAGCAAAACAAGGGGCCATCTCAGCATTTGCTCAATGGATCAGGGAAACTGGACGAAAAACCTGATCGAGATGGGTTATCTAAGAAGAGAAATGATAAAATAGATGAATTGTAAAATAATTATTTATGGTACCGTTCGTGCCTGGTGTTCCAATATTGGAACATTTTAGAAAAATCGTTTTCAGCTCAGATAAATAGTAATATTTTCAAGATTGTTTACTGTATTAATAAAAAGATAATATCATTAACTATACTCATAAAACAAAAAAGTTTAATGTAAAAAAAATAACACGATATTTTTTACCTTTTATCATTCATGGTGCCAGCAGTGAAACATCGGCTCAATTAACCTTCTCCTCCCGGCGTACAAACGAGAACTGAAATCAACTCTTGTCACTATCGGGAAATTCGATCCCTCTGTTGAAGTCCTAAGAACATACCAAAGCCTCCACGACCGCTCCGCGATAAAAAAAAGTCAGAGACAAAACCACTGTCGCTTGTTCCAATAATGGCAAATATGAGTTATACCCTTCACTACTTATTACTATTTCATGTTTATTTTCTTACTAAATTGTCCCTTATATAAACATCTTTGCTGTGGCAAAAATATATTTAAATGGCGAATTCTTTCCTTATTTTCGTTTTGTGTTGTGTTGTCAGTTATTTATTGTATTTAGCGTTAATGTGCAATAAATTATCAAGTCTAAGTCAACAATTATCACTTTCAGACGAACAAGCCCTTTTAACAGACAAGACTATTTGTCAGTTAAACCTTCTAACTTGAACGTAGAAAGTTCATGCTTCTATATCACTCTTAAGCAAACAGGATTAAAAAATAACGATACTGTTGATTCATTTTTTTTTAAAATTATTCTCAATTGACAATTTGAAATTTGACTGATGTATTGTTTTATCTTAATGGATATTTCTTCGCCTTATAGAGAAAATGGGAATTAATGTAGCTAAATTTGGGGCAATGACTGTTAACTGACTTCTCGTAAAGACTACCATCTACCAGGTATTCAGTGACGTACCTTACTCCCTTTTCCGTACACTTTCTTTTAACTGTCGCTAATTTCTCGGGAAACAATGCCCGCGACCTCTCGGGGTAAGCTTGTTACCTTGCCCGCGACCTTCACATGCCTGGTTTAAGGAGTGTGTCTACTTGTTAATTGTAAGCATGACGTAATAAAAGTGACAACAATAGACTGATTGACCGACCAGTACTCCCTGCCATTGACGACCTAGCCGACTCGTTAAACTCTTGTTGTGATATTAGGATGCATCAAACGTGTGCATTGTACTTCGTTGACTTTATTATTTTACTCTCTTGCTGTTAAAGTGGCGCATGTGTAACAATATATGTGATAATTTTGATGCTTAACTATTGAATACTGAGTTTTAAGAAACAATGAATCCAGAACACAATTTATCAAAAAATCATTTTTATAACTTTTGGTGATGCTAATTTCGTTACCAGTTGCAGAATGTTGAAGGCACTTTTCCTGAAGTTTTTAGAAGAAACAGAACCATGCCCCTCAAACACCAATAAGACTAACGCCCATGCATCATGCATCACTTGTTGATAGCTTTAGGATTTTGAGTTACAAGACATGTTCGCCTCGTGGACGGCGAATTTTCTGCAATGTATGTTTTTCATCCACAGGATGCAAGTTCTGTAAATAAAAAGACCTTTTTTTCTGCAATTGCCAAAATACTGCTGGTATTTCCGCGTGATGCTAAAGCTCCAACAGAACGGCAGGAATGTTTTTAGCGAACTTCTCAGAAGGGAAAACGAACTTTCCTTCCCTCCGTTATAGAAATAATAGCTCTTCTCGATCGGAGAACGCTTTGGAAGATTTTACGCAATTGTTACTTGTTTGGCAAAAAATTACATATCAGTGATTTCTCAAAAAATGACAAAATAAAGTGAACAAAAATTATTAAAAATGCGGAAAATTCAAAATAGGCACTTATAGGCGCTTAACGCTCTGTTAGGCAATTATCTCTAAAATATACATTATAAAACCCTCGCAAAAGCCATTTCTGAGAAGTTGAAAATGCCATTTCTGAGAAACATTGATAATGAGGTACGTTGCTTAAAAATACATTCAAAGAACTAATAGGCAAAATGAGCATTATCCGGACAGTAGTTATAAGGAATAAATGCATTTTTTTGTTGTCGAATAATTGCCCAGCATATTAATGATTTAGATTTATAATTTAATAATGAAGAGAATTCAAATTCAACAGCAGAAAGGGGCCTTTATTTTTGTTTCAATGAGGTCCATTTACTAGCAGAATCAAACGAAAAGAAACATTCCTCGTTATTTTCATCTTTATTTGAAGTATTACTATTCTTAAATACACATATTTTATGTATTTAAATACATCTCAAAAATACATGTCCAAAAAACTCAAAAATACAGTTATTCAAATACAAAATGTATTTAAAATACGTTTTTCAAATACAAGTCTAAATACTGCCCAACCCTGAGAATATGCAATTATTGTTAGAAGTCTCAGCACTCTCACTAAACATATACCATTAACCAGTATTTGCAGTTGTCTTTTGAACGCTTGAGCATGATCTAAGGGCCGTATTTTTCAGCAGAATAATCAGTAATAATAAATCATAGGAGTAAATTTCCAATCCACGGGAATAATAAGAATAATGTTTATTTAATTTCACGTAAAAGTAAGTTTTGTAACGTGAACCTACATTTGTATTTTGAGTTGGGAGTTATTATATCTGAAAAAAATAATTCGATGTCAGATAATGTTAGATGCAGGAGTAACGGAAGAATAAGACTAAAGTATTTTTCAACGAAAAAGACAAGAGGGAACGGAGTAGTGTAAACGGTACAGTGATTGGGTACTTACGAGTTGTGACAGATGATTTGAAAATTTGCTATGAACTTTATACTGTCCAATGATGCTTTATGATCTTTCATGATGCAATGATCTTTTTACTTATCTCAACCGTAATTTTTAACGGAAAATGAACATCACGTTATTAATTAATTTTTTAGTAAAAACATGTCATTTTTGTACAGTGATTGGCCAACATGATGACAGTGATTGGCAACTCCATTATTTGTACCAGAAACAACTAATAAAACGATATATTTAATTAATGGTTATATTACCTATGAAAACACATTTTGTAAGATATCGATTAAATATGACTTTAATATTTTGTATAAGTGCTGTTGGAGAAAATTAAAATATCCTCGATTTTCAAATCTGAGTATATTCGACTTCATCCATCCATTCTCCAATAGACCCTTGAAGGATCATTTATTTGGTCATCCAAGTTGCTTCCCTCAATGCATCCTATGATTCTTCACATCACTTCTGATGCTTTGTTCGCTGACACACGAACAAGCGATTTTAACTACTTCACTTGTCCATTATGGTATACCTTTTTAAAAACGACTTGACCCAGTCTTCTCCTAGACGGTTGTCGTCGAACGGATTGGGCCTTGGTTTAGCAGCTAAAAATTCTTCTGGCATATTGCTCGAAGGTATACCTATTTTCGCATTTAAGCAACACACAGTAAATCGTTTGCAGAATTTCCCTCACATGGAAAGTACAAAGTAGATCAAAACTGACATTTCATAGACAATGACCCAATAGAAAACGACCTCACTATCACGATACCTACGCTGACTTTCTCTTTCCCTGCGCCCAGTTAATATACGTCTGCGTCTTTTGGAGCGCGTGGACGATTCGGAATTGGACATAACCTGTAAGCAACCTCACTACTTTAGTAGTGAATATATATTTATTCATACAACCGAGCAAAACCCACTGTGCGAATGTTCTCTACAAAATACACCACAGAAGCAAATACATGCAAACTGTCAAAACCACAATGCAATTATTACACTGAAGCAAAACCTTGACGAACCGAACAAATCTCAACAATCAAAACAAAACATCAAGCAGCATGGACTCATGTATATCGAATTTGAAACTGCCACCCTTTTAAAGAAAACAATTGACATTGATAAGCGTACTATTAAAGAATGATTTAATTAATAATTTACTTCGTAAATGTTGGTGAATCAACACAAACAATATCTGATAACATATCTAGGGATCATATTCTTTCATTTAAAAGAAAAAATACAACAATCGGTTCAGTAGAAGCTCTAAACGAAGCCATGGCAGAATACCTTATTTTTTTAAATATATAAATCAACACAACTAAATGAAATCACGTCATCCACGAACACACACTACAAGCTAAAAGCAATATACAAACAACGACGCGATAAAAAACACTCAGAACTTCACAAAACACTCATACACACAGCTGCACGAGCAGACGCCGCGGCGTGGCATGACCATAGACCGAAGCAGCTTGGCGGCGGCGTGGGCTCGTTCGCAGAACACATGACTTTGCTGACGTCACGCTGTAAACGGCACCTCGCGCCCAGGCCTGTCTCTCGTGGGCCACGGAACCAAGGGTATCCCCCTCTTGCGTCGTTTCGAAGTGTGTGTACGTAACATTCGCTACCCCATAACGGACTTGAGTGAATTTGTGCCACTAACGTACGTTTTTCGGCCGTTGCTGCTATGATCTCTTGCCTTTTAATATGCGCAAGTCTATCGGAAATTAGCCGTTCTATCTCACGTGTTCCCCTATCTACCACCAGACCACGTTCTAGTAGCAGTTTAATTTTGTACGACCAATAGCGTTGGTTGCTTCCATGTAACTGCACTCTAAAGCATCTATGTATAAGTGTGTCAACCTGTTCACCTGCTAATTTATTCCAAAGTTTAATGGGTTTCATTTTAAAATATTTCCAAATTCCTACACTACCGACCCTTCTTAAGACTCTGGTATTTGCTGCGAATCTAGAGACTCCGAGAATTAATTTGAAATAATCAGTTTCGACGCTTTATAGTCGATCTATCCTATCCATTCCCCAGATTTCTGCCCCATAATTCATAGCTGGGAGAACTACTTCTCCCAACTCTGTTTGTTACCCCAGATAAACCCGTTCTTGAAGACAACTACTTTCGTTTTTTGAATATTTATTTTTAGTCCCCTTGTCTCACTATACTTTTCTAGGATATTTAAACTTTTCTGTAAACCCTCAAGAGTCTCCGAACATAAATAATCTCCGAACATAAATCATCAGCATATACCGGATGATTAGTATAAAACGCAACCCTGCTGTTCAAGGCACTGAGAGAAAAGTGGAAGTTTTGCAACACTGCTTCTGGGACAGCTCCTTCGACTGCATTTCAGCAACACTCTACTATCACCTTTGTTTCACTCACCTCCTTCCTGTGGTGTGGGTCTTACCTGCTCAAAGCAAAACAGGCCGTGTCTTCATTCAGCTTCCTTCTTTCAAGTTAACTTACGATGCGCCCCAGCATAGAGAAACGAAGTTTTGTGTTGGAGGAGTATTTCCGAACGCAATCTTTCAAAGAGTGCCGGGCAGCTTTCAGAGAAAAAATTTCATCTAAGCGTGTGTTTTTTAGTGATGAAACTTGGCTTCATGTGGATGGATATGTTAACCAGCAAAACAATACCGAGGGGGTACCGAGAGACCATAGGTAACAATAGAGAGACCATTGCATTAAAAAAAGATTGGAGTATGGTGTGCCATTTATCGACGCAGATTAATTGGTCTGTTGTTTTATTCAATAATAATAATAATAATAATAATAATAATAATAATAATAATAATAACAACAACAACAACAAATATTTGTTCTGCAAATCTGAATTTATAATTTATTAATATTTATTTAAAACAGAAAAGTATAAAACAAATACATTTCTGGAGCGTATGTATCTTCTTATGAAACTAAAACAAGCCAGTTAACTATTAAATTTACCTCAATGTATATTTTACATGGCAAGTTAATTTCACTTTTAACCAATATAGGAAGGAATCGTCGTTCTTGACAATTCAATTTCTTTCTACGCCAAACAAGTAGGCGCGTGCCTTTCTCTTTGAACTCGGCGGTCACCTGCTCTCCTCCTCAGGGTGGCGTTAGTGGGAGAGGGGATTAGGCGTAGTTCCCGACAGATTACCTGCGTTAAATCCCCCAGCCGCTATCCGACCTGCTCAAAGATGGTTGCCAGTGCATTTCGCTCTACCTACTGTGGGTTGTGTTTTTATACTGATCACCCGGTAGTAGTCCGGGAATGTTCAGGCCATGAATTTCCGGCGCAGCCATATCCGCTTCCTGTACCCACGTCAATGAATTGTTTATAAACAAGACAACAATAGAAGTGAGAGGGGACAGTCCTGTCTTACTCCTACTGTCGATTTTATTTTTCGCGTTGTGCTTCCGTCACCGCACCTGACACAGAAATTTACTTTTCTGTACATGCTCTGCAACACTTTTAAAACTTTACGTGAGACGCCTAGCTCATTTAGTTTTCGCCATAAATCTTCCTTATTAATAGAGTCAAAAGCCATTTCGAAATCTACAAAACTGCAATTTAAGTGGCCCCGTTTACGCGCAAGTGCCTGTTTTACATCATTATTGATGACCGAGTCTTTGGTTTTTCTAGAATTCGCTCTCGCTTCTTGCCGGTCAAAGTCCGAAAACACTCCCTGCTCATTGCCAATTCGAGCATTCATGTCACCTAACACTTGTAAATCAGAACTCGGATACCTCTGTTTCAACGTGTCAACATGTCTTGATTTCGCCGAAGGCTTCTGGATAATAATAACGCGAGCCCTGTGGGTGACGGTATATAAACAAAATGGCGATGTCTGTATTTTGCATTACTAATCTAATACAAAGAAAATTATCTGAGTTTGTAGTAATTTCATTAATAAATTGCATTAATCTAGCCCGAAATATGAACGCAACACCAGCAGGGTACCGACCCCTTTCCCCTCTGCGTTTTTTTTTATTTTTGCTTCAGGCTGTAAAACCAGACACATTTAACGTTTCACCCTCCTTCCACATGTTTCTACGAGACCAATTATATCAAACGTATTTATGTAGCCATGGAAGTCTTGATTTCCGAGCTTAGAGCTTAGACCTTTGATGTTCCAACACCCTATTCTTAAAGCCTATTCTTGCCTATTTGGCGAACTGTTGGGTCCCGACTCACCGCGAGCTTCCCGCTGCTGCATGTTTGCTGCAGCCATCGCCCTCGTAAGCGGTTCTAGCTCCAAACTGTCGGCCGCGAACCGCCCGGGACTCGACGAGTGCCATGAGCTCCGCCGGGAACGCCAGCGCGAACGAGACCGCCTCCGCCGCGATGCTGCGGGGTCAGAGGTCGTCGATACCGCCCCAGAACAAGGCGTAGGCGCGGCCGCGGTCACGGCCGCAGGCGCGGGTGGGGGCGGCCGAGAAGTGACGCCTAATTGCCCGGAGGGGATGTCCACCCTCCTGGGGTTCTGCCCCCTCCCCGAGTTCACGGGACCCCGGCGTCCCGCCCTCTCTCCGCCCGCGGACGGGCCGGCAGCTCGCTCAAAACGAAGCTGCGCCCTGCCACGAGAAGCTTGTCGAAACGAATCGACGCCTGCCTTCCGCTAGCTTTCACCTCCTGCAAATTCGGAATTAACACCTTACGCGTTTGTCGCACTGTCCAGCGCAAGTCATCACGGACGCGCACCCTGCCATTCCGGGAGAGATACTCCTGGGCTGCACGCAGCAGCTCCTCCCGCTTCATGAATGAGGCCACAATCATGCGCGGCTGTCCCTCGTGCCGCCGTCCGTCCGGTGCGCGCGCTCGATGTCGTGGAGCTCCAGCCTGACACCCAGCTGCGCCGCTAAATCGAGAATACATCTTTCCGAGTCCGCCCACGACTCGTTCCACTGCTCTGGGATGCCAGTAACAATGATATTGTTACGTCGCGACGTTTTCAAGGTAATCCACCTTGCGCGCCAGCCGCTCGTTGGCTGTCTGCAGCGACTGCACTGAAGCCTCTACTGACGTAATCGTAGCCTGCAATACATCGATTCTATCAATAAGTTCCTTGTGGTTCCTATTGTTCGTTTCGTTGATATCGACGTTAGTAGGAGGCCGGGATTCAGCTCCACTCCACCGATCGGTAAGAACACCATCATCGCCGCGCCCTGCACGCTCGCAAGGACTCCCAGCCCTGCGCCAGCAGCCGATAGCCGAGCCATCTAAAGTTAGCAGCGCCCAGAAACGAATCTCTACCAAACTATATCCAAAATTAACGGCTAATTAAATGCTAATTAAGTGCTCTATTCCCGAATTTTCCGCTCCTATAGTTTTCCCAAAATCGTGGGAAAAACAATTAACATTAGTTCTATCTCCTTCCAAGCCAGAGCAATTTATAATTCATTCTCTACGCAATTTGAAATTCATACTCTACGCCAAAATGTCCCCTAAACAAATACTAAAAATAATATATAATCAAAAAATTTGCCGCTCACCGCTTAGTTTGAATAACGTGGGTTCGAATCCCAAAATTGACCCTCATCCGAACGCTGTGGGCAAGGAAGAAAGACGCTCCTTCCAAGCATGCGCAATTTATAATTCATACTCTACGCCAAAATGTGCCCTAAACAAATACTAAATATAATTCATAACAAAAAAATTTGCCGCTCACCGGTTAGTTTGATTAACATGGGTTCGAATCCCAAAAATGATCCTCGGCGGAACGCTGTGCGCAAGGAAGAGTGCCGCTCCTTCCAAGCCAGCGCAATATGAAATTCATACTCTACGCCAAAAAGTGCCTTAAACAAATACTAAATATAATCCATAACAAAAAAAATTGCCGCTCACCGGTTCATTTGAAGAACATGGGTTCGAATCCCAAAAATGAACCTCATCCGAACGCTGTGCGCAAGGAAGAAAGACGCTCCTTCCAAGCCAGCGCAATTTATAATTCATACTCTACGCCAAAATGTGCCCTAAACAAATACTAAATATAATCTATAACAAAAAAATTTGCCGCTCACCGGTTAGTTTGATTAACATGGGTTCGAATCCCAAAAATGATCCTCGGCGGAACGCTGTGCGCAAGGAAGAGTGCCACTCCTTCCAAGCCAGCGCAATATGAAATTCATACTCTACGCCAAAAAGTGCCCTAAACAAATACTAAATATAATCCATAACAAAAAAATTTGCCACTCACCGGTTCGTTTGAAGAACATGGGTTCGAATCCCAAAAATGAACCTGCGCCGAACGCTGTGCCCAAGGAAGAGTGACGCTCCTTCCAAGCCAGCGCATTTTATTATTCATACTCTACGCCAAAATGTGCCGTAAGCAAATACTAAATATATTCTATAATAAAAGAATTTGCCGCTCACCGGTTAGTTTGAATAACATGGGTTCGAATCCCAAAAATGACCCTCGCCCGAACGCCGTGCGCAAGGAAGAGTGACGCTCCTTCCATGCCAGCGCAATTTATAATTCATACTCTACATTAAAATGTGCTCTAAACAAATACTAAATATAATCTATAATAAAAAAATTTGCCGCTCACTGGTTAGTTTGATTAACTTGGGTTCGAATTCCAAAAATGAACCTGCGCCGAACGCTGTGCGCAAGGAAGAGTGCCGCTCCGTCCAAGCCAGCGCAATATGAAATACATACTCTACGCCAAAATTTGCCCTAAACGAATACTAAATATAATCCATAACAAAAAAATTTGCCGCTCACCGGTTCGTTTGAAGAACATGGGTTCGAATCCCAAAAATGAACCTCATCCGAACGCTGTGCGCAAGGAAGAAAGACGCTCCTTCCAAGCCAGCGCAATTTATAATTCATACTCTACGCCAAAATGTGCCCTAAACAAATACTAAATATAATCTATAACAAAAAAATTTGCCGCTCACCGGTTAGTTTGATTAACATGGGTTCGAATCCCAAAAATGATCCTCTGCGGAACGCTGTGCCAGAGGAAGAGTGCCGCTCCTTCCAAGCCAGCGCAATTTGAAATTCATACTCTACGCCAAAATGTGCCCTAAACAAATACTAAATATAATCTATAGAAAAAAATTTTGAAGCCCTACCCATACATTAACATGAATTAACGGCTCTAGGAAAAATGATTCTCCCGCTTTATATTCCTGAATTTAAGTCTGTACAAAGGGAAACATGCTACTGAAATTAGGATCTGTATTGTTATTACTAGATACATCAGACTCTTCACTACAACTTGAACCCAACTGTTCTGAAGTGCAATTTGTCAGTATATTTCGAATATTGTTCTTGTTGCCACAGACGAATGATTAGAGCGACGACGCCCTTATTGTTTCATTCAATTCTTTTGAAAAAGCTTTCCAAATAGCATGATTTTTGGAAACAATTTTATCACTGGGCAATAAAATTGTACCTTTATACTTCAGAATAATTTCTGTAACAATATCCACGTTTATTTTCGCTGGTCGACCAGCCATGATTAATTTTCAAGGTACACAAATGAGTTTTCTTACACACAAAAACACACACACACAAAAAAAACTATTTGCTGATGAAAACACAATAATTAAAAAACAGAATCACGCTCATCAACTAGCAAAACTAGCAAATGACTCGAGAACAGCTGGAGAAAACATCATGTGAGTAAATCACCAGATCATTTCGGCCCGACATGCAGCGATCGACCGTACAGGTAAGCGGAACACACTGTTCTGGCCTTCTACTCGTCTCGATTGCAACTGTTCAATCTCGCGATCAAATTTGCCACCAAGGCGCAGCCCCTAAAAGCTTTCTTCCCGCGCGGCCACCCACCATTAAGAACGTACTTTCACGTACCTTCTGAAAGTCGCTCTCAGTGCATGCCAGCACGCTGCTGCACATTGGGAATCTAACAAAAGAGCAATAAAAAAACATTTGCCCTGTGTCTTCCGCGTAAACCGCCGTTCACAAGGGCCCACGCCCGCCCAGAACATTGATCGCCGCTTCTCGGCGCCGCCAGCTGGGGATTAAGCCCTCATTAGCCTAGGGCTGGGCTACCCCGGCGCGCGGCGCCCTTCACACCTCCATCGCTCGCTACCTGACAAGCCACCCAGAAATGTATACAAATATTTCTGGGAATCGGGCCTCCCTCGCAAATAGAACCCCGTTAATGCATCTCGCCGACAAAGGGATTTTCAAGTGCTCTACCGACGCGCCGCCCCGCTCCTTGGCCACCTGCAAGCAAGATGCCTCAATTCCCCTGGGAAGGAAAATCTCAAACACAAACGGGCCGCCATCGCGGGCACCTCACGTGACACCGCCTTCGCTTCCGATCGCCGCCAATGTCACGTGACACTCCTCTCTCCGGGCTCGAAGGCGCACACGAATAGGGAGCCGATTGACTGTTTCAGCTGATCGAAGGTGACTTTCTTCCCTTTTTAGATTGTTTTCTACGTTGATTAATTTTTATTATTTAATCACGACCTAAAGTCATCATAACTTGATTTGTGACGAAATCAAAGTTGTTAAAACATCTTATGGTGTTTCACGAAGTTGTAAAAATGGATAATACGGAGGTTAAAACCTGAAAAGAGATTGTTCTAATAATTTATTATTGTATTTTTGTACACATTATTGCTTATGAATCTCAGTCTTGCAATTTATTATCTTCTCTTTATAGTCATCGTTAGTTTGAATTACTGTTTGTTTGTTTCTTTATTATTTCATTGACATTGTCTGCCAACCAGAGGTAGTTGTGGGAATTGCTCTGTAAAAGGCCGCACCTACTGTCGGCAACTGTAATAGGTGAGGCGTGTGTAAAGTTTCAATAACGTATTATTATTATTATTATTATTATTATTATTATTATTATTATTATTATTAAATTGCTAATTGCTTCTCTTTGTACAGCCCTGAATTTTGGAATATAAATGCGGGAGTAATTTTTTTCCTAAACCCCTAATTATTCTTAAAGTTTGGGTAGGGTTTCAGATTTTATCCAAAGTTCTTTTAATTTTTATGTTTTATCTCCCCTCAGAACTAACCTCAATGTTAAAGGTTTCTGTTTGTACAGTTCTGAATTTTGGAACACAAATACTGAAGTAATTTTTACCTAGAGCCCTTAATTATTGTTAAAGTTAGGGAGTTAGGGGGGTTTCAAATGTTTTCTGTGTTTTTTTAATTTTAATGTTTTTTCGCCCATAAGAACCAATGTTAATTGTTTCTCTGTGTGAATTGAAGGTAAATAGAATGAGTGATAATGTATAAGATGGTTGTAATTTTGTGAAGCTTCAGACGTCTGTCTAATTTTAAATAAGAAAGCTCACTTTATCTTTATTAAGGAGTAGATTTCTAATCTGTTTCCAAATATTTGGGGATAATAATGGAAAAATAACACTGTTTGATCATGTATCAAATTATGTAAAGATTTTATTAATGATTTTGAGTTGACAATATTCTAAGTTTTGTAAAAATAAAACAGGTGAATGCCAAATAATTGAGAACTTCAGTCGTCCACCGTTATTTATCTGTTCTTAAGATGTGCTGAAATTTTGAGGAGTTAGAAGTGAAACATACGTTAAAGTGGATGATGATGATGATGATAATGATGACTTTTCATGGTGAGTGAGCATGGTGTTAATACACAATTTACTTGATAGATATATTTAGTTATATTTGAAGATATTGAATTCACAGGTTCAGTCTGAAGGAGTATAGTTCAATGAAATTGTCCATTGACCATGAAACATTCTTCTTAATTTAGTTTGAGATAAATATTGTTATTGTAGCTTGCCTTTCTTCCAATTTTAGATTGTTTACTACATTGATTAATTTTATTATTTAATCATGACCTAAAGTAATGATATCTTTCTTTGTGACAAATTAAAGTTGTTAAAACATCTATTGGCGTTTCACGAAATTGTAAAAATGTTTTTAAGCCATCACTGGATAATTTGGAGGTTAAAATCTCAAAAGACATTGTTCAAGTAATTTATAATTGTATTTTTGTAACATTGTTTCGTATGAATATCAGTCTTGCAATTCACTATCTTCTCTTTATAGTCAAGGTTACATTGAATTCCTGTTTGTTTGTTTTTATTGTTTTATTGACATTGTTTGCCAACCGGAGATGATTGTGAGAATTGCTCTGTAAGTGGCCGTACCTACTCTAGGTAACTGTAATAGGTGAGGCCTGTATAAATTTTCAATAAATATTTATTATTACATTATCGTTTCTCTTTGTACAGCCCTAATTTTAGAATATAAATGCAGGAGTACATTATTTCCTAAGGCCTTTAATTATCGTTAATTTTTGGGTAGAATTTAAAATATTTTCTATGGTTTCTTAATTTTAATGTTCTTTCAATAAGAACCAGTGTTAATTGTTTCCCTTTGTACAGACCTGAATTTAGGAATATAAAGCTGGAGAAACATTTTTCCTAGAGCCGTTAATTCATCTTAATGTTTGGGTAGGGCTTCAAACATTTTCTTTGATTTTTTAATTTTAATATTTTTTCGCTCATTAGAACCAATGTTAATTGTTTCTCGCTGAACAGCCCTGAATTTTGGAATATAAATGTGAGAGTAATTTTTTTTTCTAGAGTCGTTAATACATGTTAGTGTTTGGATAGAGGTTCAAACTTCTCCGGTTTTTTAAGTTTTGTTTTTCACCCGTAAGAACCAATGTTTAATTTTCCTTTTTCTACAGCCATGGATTTCAGATAAATCCGGGAATAATTATTTAATTAATGTTAATTCATGTTACTGTTTGGGTAGGGTATCAAATTTTTTCTCTGGTTTTTAATTTTAATGTTTTTTCGCCCATTAGAACCAATGTTAACGGTTTCTCTGTGTAAAGCCCTGAATTTTTGAATATAAATGCCGGAGTACTATTTTCCCTAGAGCCGTTAATTCTTGTTAACGTTTGGGGAGGGTTTCAAATTTTGTCGGAGGTTTTTTAAGTTTTTGGTTATTCTCCCGTAAGAACCAATGTTAACTGTTTCTGTTTGTACTGCCCTGAATTTTGGAATACAAATACGGGAGTAATTTTTTTCCTAGAGCCGTTAATTCATGTTAATGTTTGGGTAGGTTTTCAAATTTTTCTCTAGTTTTAGGGTTTTCATGTTTTTTCGCCCATAAGAACCAATATTAATTGTTTCTCTTTGTCCAGCCCTGAATTTTGGAAAATAAATAGAGAGTACTTTTTTCCCTAGACCCTTTAATTATTCCTAAATAATGGATGTGGTTTCATTATTTTGAATTGAATTTGAGATGAATTTTAGTCTAAAGCTAGCAGCGCCCACGATTTTGGGAAAAATACAGGAGCGGAAAATTCGGAAATAAACCACTTAATTAACATTTAATTAGCCGGTAATTTCGGATATACTTGTAGTTTGGTAAAGATTCGTTTTTTGGCGACACTAACATTAGATGATTTCCCAGAAGGTACATTTCTGCAATTTGAATCTGTGCAATTTAATCTAACTGACCATGACTGGTTAGTCAGCGGCCAATTTTTAATTTCATACTACTTTTAGCACCTGTTTACGGCACATTTT
Source organism: Teleogryllus occipitalis (assembly GCA_011170035.1). Classification (NCBI taxonomy): domain Eukaryota; kingdom Metazoa; phylum Arthropoda; class Insecta; order Orthoptera; family Gryllidae; genus Teleogryllus; species Teleogryllus occipitalis. The sequence continues at coordinate 18,971 of BLKR01005990.1, read as the reverse complement.
GCCATTTGGCAGAGTCTGAATTGTGACATTCCATGGCTTAGGAAGAACAGCTCTTATATTAGGCGCAGCGTTCGACCAAGGGTCATTGTTGGGATTCGAGCCCATGGTATTCAACTAAACGGTCAGCGGCAAATTCTTATATTACCGATTACGTATACTATTGGGTTAGGGCACATTTTAGCGTAGAGTATAACTTAATAATTGCGCTAGCTTGAAAGAAGCGTCACTCTTCCTAGCACACAGCGTTCGGCCGAGGGTCATTTTTGGGATTCGAACCCACGTTATTCAAACTAACCGGTGAGCGGCAAATTTTGTTATTATAGATTATATTTAGTATTTGTTTAGAGCACATTTTAGCGTAGAGTTTAAATTATAAATTGCTCTGGCTTGGAAGGAGGGTCACTCTTCCTTGGGCACAGCGTTCCGCCGAGGATCATTTTTGGGATTCGAATCCATGTTAATCAAACTAACCGGTAAGCGGCAAATTTTTTTGTTATGGATTATATTTAGTACTTGTTTAGGTCACATTTTGGCGTAGAGTATGAATTATAAAATGCGCTGGCTTGGAAGGAGCGTCTTTCTTCCTTGCGCACAGCGTTCGGCCGAGGGTCATTTTTGGGATTCGAACCCTTGTTATTCAAACTAAGCGGTGAGCGGCAATTTTTTTTATTATAGATTATATTTAGTATTTGTTTAGGGCACTTTTTGGCGTAGAGTATGAATTATAAAATGCGCTGGCTTGGATGGAGCATCTTTTTCCTTGCGCACAGCGTTCGGATGAGGGTCATTTTTGGGAATCGAACCCATGTTATTCATACTAAGTGGTGAGCGGCAAATTTTTTGATTATAGACTATATTTAGTGTTTGTTTAGGGCACGTTTTGGCGTAGAGTATGAATTTCATATTGCGCTGGCTTGGAAGGAGCGGCACTCTTCCTTGCGCACAGCGTTCCGCCGAGGATCATTTTTGGGATTCGAACCCATGTTAATCAAACTAACCGGTGAGCGGCCATTTCTTTTGTTATGAATTATATTTAGTATTTGTTTAGGGCACATTTTGGCGTAGAGTATGAATTATAAAATGCGCTGGCTTGGAAGGAGCGGCACTCTTCCTTGCACACAGCGTTCCGCCGAGGATCATTTTTGGCATTCGAACCCATGTTAATCAAACTAACCGGTGAGCAGCAATTTTTTTTGTTATGAATTATATTTAGTATTTGTTTGAGGCACATTTTAGCGTAGAGTATTAATTATAAATTGCGCTGGCTTGGAAGGAGCGTCTTTCTTCCTTGCGCAAAGCGTTCGGATCAGGGTCATTTTTGGGATTCGAACCCATGTTATTCATACTAAGTGGTGAGCGGCAAATTTTTTGATTATAGACTATATTTAGTGTTTGTTTAGGGCACATTTTGGCGTAGAGTATGAATTTTATATTGCGCTGGCTTGGAAGGAGCGGCACTCTTCCCTGCGCACAGCGTTCCGCCGAGGATGATTTTTGGGATTCGAACCCATGTTAATCAAACTAACCAGTGAGCTCCCAATTTTTTTGTTATGAATTATATTTAGTATTTGTTTATGGCACATTTTGGCGTAGAGTATGAATTATAAAATGCGCTGGCTTGGAAGGAACGTCTTTCTTCCTTGCGGACAGCGTTCAACTGAGGGTCATTTTTGGGATTCGAACCCTTGTTATTCAAAGTAAGCGGTGAGCGGCAAATTTTTTGATTATATATTATTTTTAGTATTTGTTTAGGGCACATTTTGGCGTGGAGTATGAATTATAAAATGCCCTGGCTTGGAAGAAGCGACTTTCTTCCTTGCGCACAGCGTTCGGCGTAGGGTCATTTTTGGGATTCGAACCCATGTTATTCAAACTAAGTGGTAAGCGCAAATCTTTTGATTATAGACTATATTTAGTGTTTGTTTAGGGCACTTTTTGGCGTAGAGTATGAATTTCATATTGCGCTGGCTTGGAAGGAGAGGCACTCTTCCCTGCGCACAGCGTTCCGCCGAGGATCATTTTTGGGATTCGAACTCATGTTAATCAAACTAACCGGTGAGCGGCAAATTTTTTTGATATGCATTATATTTAGTATTTGTTTAGGGCACATTTTGGCGTAGAGTATGAATTATAAAATGCGCTGGCATGGAAGGATCGTCACTCTTCCTTGCGCACAGCGTTCGGGCGAGGGTCATTTTTGGGATTCGAACCCTTGTTATTCAAACTAACCGGTGAGCGGCAAATTTTTGTATTATAGAATATATTTAGTATTTGTTTCGGGCCCATTTTGGCGTAGAGTATGAATTTCATATTGCGCTGGCTTGGAAGAAGCGTCACTCTTCTTTGGGCACAGCGTTCGGCTCAGGTTCATTTTTGGAATTCGAACCCATGTTATTCATATTAAGTGGTGAGCGGCAAATTTTTTTATTATAGATTATATTTAGAATATGTTTAGGGCACATTTTGGCGTAGAGTATGAATTTCATATTGCGCTGGCTTGGAAGGAGAGGCACTATTCCCTGCGCACAGCGTTCCGCCGAGGATCATTTTTGGGATTCGAACCCATGTTAATCAAATTAACCGGTGAGCGGCAAATTTTTTTGTTATGAATATTATTTAGTATTTGTTTAGGGCACATTTTGGCGTAGAGTATGAATTATAAATTCCGCTGGCTTGGAAGGAGCGGCACTCTTCCTTGCGCACAGCGTTCCGCCGAGGATCATTTTTGGGATTCGAACCCATGTTAATCAAACTAACCGGTGAGCGGCAAATTCTTTTGTTATGAATTATATTTAGTATTTGTTTAGGGCACATTTTGGCGTAGAGTATGAATTATAAATTGCGCTGGCTTGGAAGGAGCGGCACTCTTCCTTTCGCACAGCGTTCCGCCGAGGATCATTATTGGGATTCGAACCCATGTTAATCAAACTAACCGGTGAGCGGCAAATTTTTTTGTTATGAATTATATTTAGTATTTGTTTAGGGCACATTTTGGCGTAGAGTATGAATTATAAATTGCGCTGGCTTGGAAGGAGCGTCTTTCTTCCTTGCGCACAGCGTTCGGATCAGGGTCATTTTTGGGATTCGAACCCAAGTTATTCAAACTAAGCGGTGAGCGGCAAATTTTTTTACTATAGATTATTTTTAGTATGTGTATAAGGGACATTTTGGCGTAGAGTATGAATTTCAAATTGCGTAGAGAATGAAATATAAATTGCTCTGGCTTGGAAGGAGATAGAACTAATGTTAATTGTTTTTCCCACGATTTTGGGAAAACTATAGGAGCGGAAAATTTGGGAATAGAGCACTTAATTATCATTTAATTAGCCGTAAATTTTGGATATAGTTTGGAAGAGATTCGTTTCTGGGCGCTGCTAACTTTTGATGGCTCGATTGCCGCCCGCCACTGCTCGGTCGACACCATCCTGCAGAGGGGAAAGCGCGTATCAAAACACGTCCGCTCGGCTCCGCGTCTGGTGAGAGACTATATATATTGAAACGTCTATGTCAATTACTAATAAATGTAAACCATAACTAATTTCCGAATTTATAAATAATTTGGGCTCCAGGAAAAGGTTACATTTGAATTCCTGATTATCTATTACTGTCTTCGGATATATTGCAAATAAATGTAAAACCCGCTAGCTCGGTCGACGGTTTCTTATGAAATAATTGTTGCTACTTACTTCGAAAATCAATTACTCAATCTACCATCCATACGGAGTTGCGAGAAATCTGAAAATAATTATGTCTACTCAAGGATTGCATGTAATGGCAAATGAGAATCAACTTTCTTTCAAATTATGAATTATAATTTATTATGCATACCAAAGTTATTAACTATCATCAATTATTACAATTTATCGTTAGGTCATGACCATTTTTCTCGTTATTGCAATAATAGCGTTATAGAACCTTTTATCCTTTCTTGCCTCTTCGCGCGCACGTCGTTCAATGTCGCCACGTAGAATAATCCAATCTTCCTTATCGAAGTCCACGACGATCGGCGACTAAGTCGAAACTTCCTCCAACCACTTCTCAAACACTGCCTATACTCTTTATCTTGCGCCTCAGGTGGGCATCTATTTCAAACTACTTTCCCAGGTCTGAATAACATGGCAATTCACAATTCACTGGTATAATTTCTAAGTCAAGTCTTGAAACTTCACCGCCAAAATATTCTAAGTTCACTTTCCAGATCACTCATGAAAATAATACAAGTCCGAGTTTGCAATGGTACAGCACGTAAATTTTACAGGTTCCAGTTGCGCAGCTAATGCGGAAATATTCTAAATTCAAGTTCAATGTTCACTCTCACAAAATATCGCAAGTCCCGATTTGATAATTAACCTCAAGGAAAACCGCACAAGCGATCCGCTCACCACCATGACACGAGTCGGAATGCCCTAATTCCCAATCTGATCCACCATCAAACCTCAATGTGTTTTTTCTGTCTTCTTTTTTCGCGTTGCTATGGTGTAGCCTCTGCGTATCTGCACCATAGAAACCCACGTATTGGTTAAAAAAAACATTTTCTTGGAACCATAGATCATTTTACCTGACCATCACAATTCAAATCCAAATGGAGCGATACTGCAGGGCCGAGGAGCGAAAAGTGGAAGTTTGTAGTAAAATGCAATTTTTTTTGTTGGGTTGATAAATGAATGTTATTGTGTTCATAAAATCATATCCGGGCGTTTAGAATTCAAATGTACAGACTTTTAAAAACCAACTTCATATTTTATTTTCAAAATAGAACACATTAGGCTTCATTGTAGTACGTATGATATTCATTGTGATTGAAGTACTCTCCTACCGAAAGTAGGACGCGTGGCAACCCTTCTTGTAGGAAATGGTGTTATTTTTCTCGTATGTTAAGTATTTTTTTTTTCGACTTCTGGCCAGCTTTTCTTACAAAACACTCCTATGTGCGTTGGCGCGTTCTTGTGGCGGATGGAGAACTATTCAAAGGAGGTAACTCAAAACAAGCCTAATGATCTCTCTAAGTAATTCTTTACTCTATGTTGGTACTCATGTGTATAACACGTCCGCCATCTTTTTCATCCTATATGTATGCTAAACGTAACCTAACCTATGAAGGTCATGGCAACTAACTCGCCGACCAGACATTAAAACGAAAATAAATAAATAATATCTAATTATTAAATCACGTATTGATAATTATGAATTTAATAAATTTCAAAATTACATACAACGCATTTACCCTAATAGTAGACCCCCAATGGTTTATTATTACAAAACTAATGAAATATTATTCCCTGATTCCTATTTTAAATAATTGTTCTTTTACAGTATATTCTGATGAGCAAAATCTAATCGCGGACCACTTTGAATCATTTACACCAAATCCTATAGTGTATCATGCATTTAATGATGAAATAGAAACCTTTTCATCTTCCCCCATTTATTCTGTTCCTACAGCCATTAAGTATATTTCTTCTCATGAAGTAATTAAAATAACAAAAAAAATTAAAAACCAATAAAGTCATGACGCAATTTCAAACACAACGATTAAATAATTCAATATCTCAAATGCAGCTAAATTAACAAACATATTAAATTCTATGCTTCGTCTTTCTTATTTCCCTCAAGCTTGGAGATTAGCTCTTGTTCTTCCTATCTGTAAAGGTGGCAAATATCCTAAAAACCCAAAGCACTACCGCTCCATCTGTCTTTTGTTATCATTGACAACAAATTTCGAAAAGTTATTATTAACTCGCCTTCTTAATTATAAACGTTCAATTCAAATTTGACGTAATTATTTGGTTTCCGCTCACCCTCCACCACACATCAACTTTTATGTGCTGATAATTAATGGCTGATAATTTACATAACAAAAAACATACTATCGATCTTTTCTTAGATGTAGCTCAAGCATTTGAAAACGTTTGCCATGTAGATCTATTATTTTAATTATACCATATAGGTACCACTAGTTTATTTAAAAATTATAATACATTTTTTTTTCGATCGTCACAGTAAAAATAAACTCCTCTCTTACCAGGATAGGAGTTCATATAATCAGGAATTCATCAAGGTTTTAATCTTTCTCCTTTACTTTTTACTTTCTCGTATACATACATACGAGAGTAATGTACGTAGTATAGAGAATTTATGTAATGCTGCGGAAAATTGATTTCGAGATTTCAACGGAAATACACATTTTGGCGTCCTCTGATAAAGAAAAAGTGGTTTTTGTTTTTGGTTTTTTTTTTTCAAAACGTCCGTCCGTTCGTCAAAACGTGTGTCCCTCTCTGTCTCCGTCTGTCCGTCTGTGAACATCAAAGCCTACTACTCCAATGGTGAGAGGTGAGCCTTAGTGTAACAAATTAAACATTGCGCTCTTATGTAAGGTAATTACGTTCACTAAATGCAGAAAATTCGGAGCGGGCTAAAATGTTTGTCCCAAAAATACACAAAAAAAACACATATTCAAAAAATTTAACATCGACTGTTTTTGAAGATTCTTTCTTGATAAACTCTGCACCGTTTTCTTAGGCGTCATTTACACTACCTAAGATCTAAATTTAATCAGAAATGTTTGGGCCGTTTTTTCAGGTGGTTAGAGCGAGATACGTATAATGTTTAACATGTCTTTTTTATTGTATTAATCAAAAGATGAGGAGTTCTTCTATGTTCTGGTGGAGTTTGAATGGTTTTCACCGTCTAGTTTCGGCATAATGATTCGGTAAATTTTGTCGCTTTAACATGGGCTCTTATGGCGACGTGACAGATCCAACCTAAATTTTAAAATTGTGAAAAAACTAACTGTTGAAATTGTTTTTAAAAACTGTTCCTTAGGAAGCTAGCACTTCGAAGAATCAATGTGCGCAATTTGAAGGACATTCACCGTTTCAAATGGGAGAATTTTGCAAAATTATAAGCCACCATCATTCCAAAGCGCGCTTCCTAGTGTGTCGGGACGGAAATGCGCAACTTAGCAACACCGTGCGCGTAGCGCGCTTCATTCAAATTGAGTGACAGGTCTTCGGCAAGAGATCTTACATTCCTTTGAGTCTTCTGGGCGCGATGAAAAGATCCTCACTAATGGAAAACATCTCCTTCGATATGAATCAGATATTCAGCAAAGGTGAAATGAAATGGTTTTATGATGTGTGCAATCTGAATAAAATGGTCAATTCAATTATTATTCCAAATGAATCACTTAGATATCACTTTCCATGAGGAAAAGGGTGATTTTGAGAGTTTATAATTTTAATAAATATGAAATAATAATATTTCATATTGTGCTGTATGTAAACTTTTGACTTTTGCTCCTGAACAATAATTACATATTTTTTTATTATTCGAATGATTAATTATTCGAAAATGATTCATATACACTTTTATTATGCGAGATACACAGTAGAAGTCATTGCCTTCTACACTACAGTTGCAAGATACCTTACACGGGACTCTAAGCAGCTACCTTTAGCGTAGGTTATCACCTCAATGAACAGTGGTATCAAATGTGTAGAAATTATAAAATATTTTTTATGCTTGTATTATTATCAACCATTCAAGGTATAGGTAAATGCAGAGCTGGTTTTCCCTACGAGAAAAATAAATTTGGGGAGTTCCTTGCTCGTATTTTTTAAAATAAATATTATTAAAAACTTCATAAAGTGTTATCTGAATATAATCATCAGTCAAATTGTTTCCTGAACTACAATGTTGGAATTTAAAAATAAATTGAATGGAACATGTGCTTGTAAATGAGAAATTAAAAACGTAATTTCCACTTCGTGAGCAATTAATTTATTTACATCTGTTTTTGTACAAGAATTTATTCTAATATAATAAGTATTTTTTTAGTTAATTAAAGATTTTTTCTGAAGGTTTTTTTCCAAAACAATTTTGTACTTGAAAACCCACTGTATCTACATCCAGCCATGGGCAAATGAAATTGTAAGAGAAATGATAAATTCAGCCTTTGGTAGTAATAGTATTTACAATAAAAACCCCTTGACTCTGCACCACTGTATTTTGTTTAATTGTTTGCATTCTCTTAACAATAGTAACGCATTTGAATAGATCTCAGGTCTTATTTCCAAAACATTTTATTTTGAGTGCAACATCAAGGCAAACGATTTGGCATACCGTGGGTTATGACTACACAACGTGTTAGAAGAAGTAATGTTCTATATATAAGGATATTTAAGCCCTTTCTCGGTAGTAGGACGTGGAAATAGATTTTGTGTCGAAAATTCGCCGTTTATCCTGCAATATTAAATACGCTCACGATTTTGCGTAAGCAGTAGTATGAAAGCAAAAATGTAAATAGTATTTGTGTATTTCTTCATGATTGTTTTGAATTTCGTTCGAATTTTGTTCGAATCAAGGAACAAGAAGCATGACTGTGTCTAAAAACAAACTCATCTTGAGAAAGAAATACGACAAATTTGCAAGTATAAACGTACAGAAAGTGATCGCGATTAAGTAATCTAAAAGAACATATTAGATGTTAGTAAAACAGTGAAACAAGTCTTGATATATATTAAAACAAATGTAAAATTGCCCCTTGCAAATCAGAAATTAGAACAGTTCTACTTACAGCGGAGTCATTAATGATCAAGCGGCAACAAAAAGCCCGAGGGCATTTTGTCGCTCAATATCATTAGAACCAGTTAATGCACGTGGTACACACATGATTTTATTTTTTTATCCCATTTAAATGAATCAACTTTTACTTGTTTACTATTTCACCACGTGTTAACTTCACTCTGTTTGTGTTTCCCTCTCATAATTCCCTCCATAAAGAATATGTCATCATTCAACTCTTTTGATATTTCCCTCGTAACCACGATTATCTCGACCCACATATACCGTGTACATCAAAGGCAGTTAATAATCAAGAATGCATGAGTAAAAGATAACCTTTATTTTCTGAAAATTTTATATTCAAAAACACTTTTCTGAGAAAAGAAGTATTTAACAGAGGATAATTTTAAAAGTTGTTATTGTTCTCTCTTACAAAAGATACTTAAGCCAACAAAACTTTTAGCGCATTTTTGTTCATTTTTACCCTACATCGTGCATATTCGACTATTTGTTACTGCATGTTTGTATTTTAAGATTTGATAGTCCTTGGTAATTCTGTCTCTAATTATCACGTACGAACAGATAAACTGATACTTCAAATCAACGCCCACACTTCCTCATATACCGTAATGATTCGAATGAGCTAGTCATTCAGTGCGTATTTCGTGTTTCTGGGCGCTTTCAACTACTTTGGCTTACGAGTGAAATGCGTGTTATAGTTGGGAGGTGGCGGACAAACTGCTTACGGGTTGCAGGATTTTCTCATTCAGATATCTCACCAACGGGCGATCGCTTCAGGCGAAATACGTTCCAAGTTCCCAACTATTCCATCGATACGGGTGATTGTGTAGTGCACTTCAATGTGTGGAAAGAAAGAGAAGAGGACAAGAATGGGCAGGAAAGATCGAACGCGGCCCGTGGTCTGCTTGTTTGTTTGGGGGAGAATTAAACTAATGGTGCTCAACATGTATTTTTTCTCACCAGTAACACTTCAAATTTTTATATTTATTAAAATTTAAATTGCCATTTTTGCAATTATATCTGCTATTTGTTCCGTATTTTTTGCAATCTCATAATGTGTATTTCTTTATTTGTATTTTTAAATTTGTAATTTAAACTGCTATCTATTATCTATATTAATCCCCCGTTGCATTTCAATTTTCGCAATTTCATCTGCTATTTGTCTGTAATAATTAAAATTTAAATGCACCTATTAAATACCCCCTACTACCTTACCCCCCCTTTGCATCGTATAGTTTGTAATGTCATTCGCTACTGGTCTGTATATTAATATCCCCTTGCATATCACATTGTGTAATTTAATTTGCTAATTATTGTTTTAAATGTAAATATTATTTATATTAATTCCCTGCTTTATCTTATTTTGTATTTTATTGGTATTTTATTTATATTTTCTTTTCTTTACATTTGTACACTGATGAAGACGGCAAAGCCGTCGAAAGCAAGCTATCTCAATAAATATACTAAGTTGACGGAGATGACCTCCTTTAATTCTTCATTTAGGTAACATTATACCTCAAAATGTGTCCTATTTAACACATAAAACCACATTCACATAAATAACTTGTCATTTTTTACTTTCTCGCCTTACAAATTCTTCGTAAGATGAGAAAGTTATGTAATCGAGCGGCGAAAAACGAATTTTCGACAGGAAAACTATTAGAGCTGGGCTCTAGTAACGAACAAGTGGATAAATCCTGTTGTTATATTTAAGGGGAGAATCCTCTAACTCTTGGTGTAGCAAAAATCCATGTTTTGTTGCTTCTTGATGACGAAAAATTAATTGACGGCAAAAACGTCCTTCTCTCCGTCAGTCTGTCCGTCTGGGGTCAACGTTCAAAACGCCTGTTATGTTATGTTGCTTCATGGACAAGCCAAAGTGTTTTCAACCAGCAGAAATTATTTTTCTCGCCGTGTTATTCCTTCTCAGTTGCTACCTTTTCCTCCTCAAAGGACATTTTTTTCACAATTTATCAATTTTTCGGCTGCCTAATGCTAGAACTGGAATACAAAGATTGATTGATTGATTTTTTCATGTTTCCGGGCGCGTCAACTGCTTCGGTCGTTAGTCGCGTTAGTGTAGTGCATGTTTTTTTTTCTCGGGAGATGGCGGTGATCTTCCCCCGCCCCAACCGGGACAAGCTCTAAACTCCCGACCGGTCTCCCGGAATATGTGATAGTGTGGTGCATGTTAGTGTAAGTGTGTGTAAGAGGAGAGGATAGGACAGGACAAGGAAGAGGAAGGAAAGATCGCGCGCGGTCCGTGGCCCCTTTTGTTAGGGTACTGCTCCGGCATTCGCCTGGTGTTGATCGGAGAAACCACGGGAAACTACCGATCAGAGCAGCCGGCCGCTAGAATTCTCCTCCAGACAGCGACTGAATTCGACCTAGCTGAAAAGCTAGTGTCGAAAATCCTGCCGCCGTCAGGACTCGAACCTAGGACTTCCCGGTCAGGGAATACAAAGATCTAATGACTGCTGATAAACTGCCACTCCTCGTGACCAAATGGTTAAATGACGGGTACTGTTTCAGCGGTTCGGAAGAAGTGGCTGCTGGTTCAAGCCTCGCTCTGTGATAGTTATTTGTCACAATTCTGTGTTGCCAAGAAATTTATTGATAATTTGAGAAACATTCTTGAAAATCATTTGAAGCAATTCTGCTCACATACACAATCAATTAAATCACTAAATGAACTAAATGCATGTGTATGTGATTTTTGTATTTTTGACTTTTAAACACCCTCTTGTTCGGTTTGTAAAATATGTCACATCAAGTTAACTGTCTTCATGTGCATCTGTATGAACCGATTTAAATAAATTAATCTATCAACATGCAATTTAAATACAATGTATTCACTACCCACGGGACCGATATGCCGGGAGACGGGTCGGGGCTTACAGCTTGTCCCGGCTAGGAAGATACCCTCTGGTGGAAGACACGTAGTTGGGGAAAATATCGCTAGCCGACGGTAGGTCGAAGTTTTATTTAGCCATCCAGGAGGGAAGATCACAGTTACCTCCTGTGCAAAACATGTACTAAACATTCTGGACTGATGACCTTAGGAGTTGGCGCACCCGGAATCTCTAGCAATCGACCTATCAACCTAGACAACTGTAGCCCGTAAATCGTTGAGCCGATATTCTCCAAAATTGATATTTCCTGACAGCTGAAAGGACTGGAGCCTTTGTGAGTTTCTAACGTATATTTTGATTGATTGTTTTCTTACATGAATCAGGCATTTATCTTTTTATGTCTCTGCCCGAGAGCGATCCACAGGGCTACTGTGTGGAGAAATGATATGAGAGTCGACAATTTAACTCTGAGGAATTGAGATCGGGTCTCAAAGCGGAAAAAAATTGCTGACTGAAATCACTTTCGCTGGTTCGTGTAATAGTATAATATTGCGGAGCATTTACAACTAATGCGAGAAAGTATGCGCTTTGTCAGAATCACTAGTTTACAGAGAATATGTATTAACAATTGATTTCAAAATATGATGTGTTTTTCGGGTAAGTATTAGGTGAAACAAAAATATATGATTTCAATTGCAGAAATATGTATGCTGCACAAAATACTGGAGTGTCCATCGCATCACTAGGTGAAGGCTGGCATAATTACCATCACGTCTTCCCTTGGGACTACAAAACATCCGAGCATGGAAACTACTGTGCTAATTTCACAACAGCATTTATTGACTTTTTTGCCAAACTAGGATGGGCATATGATCTCAAGAGTGTTCCGAGAGACATGATTAAAAGAAGAGCGGAACGTACAGGCGATAGGACACACGAGATTTGGGGTTGGGGAGACACAATTATGTCAAAAGAAACTACAAATAATACGACGATTTCATTAAAAAAAAATAAATAAAACTTTTTCATTGGGTATTTTATTTGTTCATTTCATTAGACAATAAACTCAAAAGTTGGTGTATAAGGAGTATAGGAATTGGGAGTAAAAAAGAAGTAAAGAAACACATTACGTATACAAGAAACACGAATGTTAAGTATTTATATTATAAGATTTTAACATAAATAAAGAAATATTCAGTTAATATTTCACAAACATATAAGTAGTGTCTGTAACAGAAAAGTATACCTTTGTTCAGATCAGGGACGCTGAATATTAGAGCCAAAATAATAAATACAACGTAAATGAACTTAAAACAATAGAAACAAATAATTGTGTACAATACTTTTCAACCTATAAATATATTCCTTGTATTATATTTTTTCAGAATCATGTATATTGCTTTCAAGGCTAGAAATGTACACTAATTATCATAGTTTCTCTTCATGTTTGTCAACAGCAATGAATAAAAATTTGAAGTTTATTGTTAAAATACAAGCTTATGCAATAAAGCCAATGTTTCATTTAAAAAATTGAAAGAAGTATATTTACTATTAGAATTACTCCTTGTTAACCTGATATTTATCACAATCATGTATTACTAAATCAAAAGAAAGAGTTTCAGTAGTAGTGTTTTCCTACCCTGCCCCCTTTAACAGGTTTTGCCCCCCCCCATTCCCTCCTCACCCTGTACTGTCCTGCCCTGCTCCACCTTGTCCTGACCACCCCGTCTTTCACCGCCATGCCCCGCTCTACCCTGCCTCGTTTTCTACGATCGCTATCAATGCTACCACCATCGTTACAACGGGCAGCCCAAAAATGATGCATTGATGCATTATCATGTCTACAAACTTCCAGGAACTAATTTTTCAAAAACTAAAAGCTTATTTACGCCCACACCCAACAATTCTATGTTCACGGCGATCATCCCTTGGGTGTCCAAAGTGTTGTATATAATAACACAAAAGTTTGAAATGAGAAGTGAAATTAGTAATGATTTTGACGGAAATATATATATATATATATATATATATATATATATATATATATATATATATATATATATATATATATATTGTGTCGTAACGGTATGCTCGCGCGGCGACGTGGCGTCCGCCGGGCGGAGGGCCGTACTTCAAGGATTGCAAGATGGTTTGATACCTCCTGTAACGGAAGTCGGGGACCGGGGGGGCGGAGTTCTTGCCCTGGCTGCTCCCACGCTTCCCGAAATGGAAACCAACAACACAGAAGTAATATTCCTAGAACAATTCTGAGGATTACAAACAAACAGCTTTTTTTAAAAAAACGAAAATCAAGTTATTTAATTTCAACAAATAACTCAGTCATTTGGAATGAACATTATCCTTCCATATGATCTGTACAACAATTACGTGCATTTGCACCAAACACTTCAGAATTGTACATTATTTAACACAATCCCATTTCCAATAAAAATTTACATCCAAATTTGATCAACACACAACAGAAATGTAAGCAATTAAATGTAAGCAATGAAATAAACATTCTGCACCATTTTTACAAAAATTGTAAGGAAAAGAAGATTCAAAGTTGACAAAGCTTTTCATTGCTTTTGTTAAATACTTAAGACACTTTAGAGTATCATTCCCCAAACGATAATACTAGTTCATTGCCATACAAGTAATCATCGCAATATTATACCTTCCTTACCCTGCAGGGTCACAAAGCAATCCTGTCAAATGCTGATACTACATGCCATGAAATCACATACAAATTACAATCAGAAGAAATTCATGGATACACATTTTGCTGAAACATTATAACATTAGAAATAGCTGTGTAACTGTCCTTCCACTCCGCTATTTATATCACAATCTGTGATATTAGACAATCTCAAATAAAATATTGCACTAACATAGAGAAACTGCAGTATCTCAACTCTCACTGCCTTCACTCCACTCCTACCGTTCACATCCCACTGGTTCGCGACACATCTGGTCGACCCCAGCTCTACTTCACTCCCCTCCTTTCTTACTCCCCACTTTCACCCCTTTCACTGCTCCTCCGCTACCGCCGATACTGCCGCCTGGTGAGGGGGGGAGAAAACCACGAACTGCGCCCTCGCAGGCGCGCAGCATACTAACAGTGGCGACAGCCCACACCTGGGTTTGGCGTCACAATATATATATATATATATATATATATATATATATATATATATATATATATATATATTCTATACTAATATATAAAGACAGCAGTGCGGTAATCTCTGAATCTACTGAACCAATGCTGATGAAACTTTTGTGCTAGCATCCTTTAAAGGCCTGGAGTACTATATGCTATGATTTACAAACATAAACTGTAATATATTTTCAAAATAATTACTTTTCTGGGCATTTTTCGCCTAGCCTTACATCACAGATTCAAGAGTGCATCAATGTCAATAGTATAGCTGCGCGCCACCAGAGGATGACGTCTGAGATCTACTACTGATTTCATCAATAACGGGAATTATTGCAAAATTCATTAGAGTTTGAATAAGGTTATGTAATGTCCCTGTGTGAATATTTGAAAGAAAGCTGAAGTAAATGATGTCAATGTTCATGTATTGCTCTTTGTCTGTGTTATATACTAAGTGGCAAGAAATCATTGTGAGTTTGAAAATGTTTAATAATTGAGGTAGGTTGAGAGAATAAAAAGTACAATAATATACAGTACAGAATATACAGTAATGTACAATGTACAATATACACATATTGTATACAATCTAAACGTTTTCTTTTACAGAAATTTGTGTCAACTGAATAGTTGACTAAACGACTGTCAGAATTGTCAAAACATATTACAAATGCCAAGAGATGGGCAGTCTACTAAAATTTTGAATCGGTTACTCAGAGGGAAGATCGACTTGCTGAAGTACTTACTCGCCCCATTGAAAACAATACTGCAAGAAGGGCAGAAATGTGAATAATTCTCTAAGTAGTAGGGCAGCTGTTCATTAGGATTCTCAATTTGACTATTTACACAGTTCATAGGTTTAAAATGGTAAAATGGAAAATGTGTATATGTTTTCAGTCCATTCAGTAAATTTTTTCTTCAATATGCAAAGGCAATTTGGTGGTAAAAGATAAAATATGTGAAAATATGTAAAATAAAAATAGTGTCAATTCATTCAGAATGTCTAGAAACCTCTAAAAAACAAATTCAAAGCAAGTACCTTGTTCCTATCAAAACATGTATTTACATGAAAACCCGTTTCCAAGTTATATCAATGTATTTCGTATTTGGAACGTGTGAATACTGAGGAGCCGGAATCTTTCATTTATACGTGAAGACAATTAATGCAAAATTATTGTTTTCTTCTATATTTAATTTAAATATTTTTCCACGATTTTATATGTAAAGAATTGGCTTCCTAAGAAGGCGGATAAAGGATTTTTTCAGGGAAAGCGAGTGTTACGATTTACGCTTACAAGCTCAGCCTATTTCATCTTGAAACGTGTGGAGGAAGGACGCAATTTTCACCGGGAGATATTTCTGGAAGCCAATTGATGACTCTTTCTTGCTCCCAAGTTGAAGATTGTTCGGTAGCACCCTCGAGTATGATTTTAAAATTTATGCTGTAATTGTTAAACAAATGGAACTTAAAGTATTTAAAATAAAATGAAAAATTAGAGAGCTGAAAACCAGGAATATCTAACCAGCTACAATTTTCATGGCAATATTTGCAAGCGTTGTGGCCGCTTTTCCCCTCCACCCCCGTTAGGAACTTCAAATGTATTTGCCGTTGCAAAACGGCGTGTAGAAAAGCTTAGCGAGGGAACTGCCAAAAAAATAGTTGTCATGACATGCTAATTTCTGATAAACAATTACGTATCTCGAAAACGAAAGAGGTAGCGCTAATGGAATTGCGGAATTTCTTGGAACATCTCGTTTAAAGGCAATTTTAAAAAAGCAATACGTTTTGTTGGAAAAATTTAAAAATTTATAAACAATTTCCAAATTTTGAAATTATAAAATGGGATTCTCAGATGTTCGAGAACTGAAAACTGCGAATTAAAAATTTTGCAACAATTAACAATTTTATAAACAATTCCAAAATATGCGCTATTCCTGCCGGGGAGTGTCCCCAAATTGTCCCTGATTTGATGATAGCAAAATAACAATTTTGACGTGAGATGTAAATTAATTGCACAATATCTAGTTTAATTTTTACTTTAATGATAAACTATACTTGGTCTTTGAATTTTTCTTTCTTTTATTGAAATGGTTCTCTAGAAGTCCTAACGATTCGAGAAAGACAGTATTTTGCATTTTTGCAAATGTAATATACATATGAACAATTGCAAATATGCAATTATAATCGTTTTTCTTATCGCAAAATTCTGTAGGAAACTGGTCACTTGGTAAAGTTCATTAACTTTGTATGGACATTAATATTGGAATTAAAATGGGTATAAGAACGTAATTGTTCTAAAATTAGTGTTCTTTTATCTGATATCAATGCGATTTCTTCAAAAAGAATTGTGTTAACAGTGGTTAATTGCTATGTGTTCATATATATTTCAATGAATTTACTTTCATGTTCATACAAGTGTTTCTTTCATGTATTTCTTTATTTGAAAATACTTCCACATCTGAACTAGCGCCGCCCGCCATTTTGTACGACGTAATTTTGTTAGGGCACTCCCCCTTGCGTTGAGATTGGCTACGATGGTTTGTGAACTTCGCCTGCGACGTTTCGTCATGACAAGGGCTGCCCAAGCCGTGCAAAAGCTGAACCTGAAAGCCGCAGACGGCCCCGATCAATTTACGTTCCCAGTACTGTACCTTAAAGACTTCATATGAAATATCCTATTTCCATATGATATATATATATATATATATATATATATATATATATATATATATATATATATATATATATATACTAGCTGAAGTACCCGGCGTTGCTCGGGCATTTATTACAGTAAATTATTATACAGGAAGAGGAATTCAATCTTTTCATGCCCTGCGGCGGGACCTACCTCTATCTCTTCCATTGTATCCCTTCTCCGCCCTACTCCCTGCCATGCTCTGCCCGGCCACGCCACGATAGCTGTCTTCTCTTGCCCCCATTTGGAAATTTCCAGATTACCTCGCTCACTTTTCCACAAATAATGACATTTTTCTTATTTGAAGTTCCAGCTTCTAAACATTCACTTTATAACTAAAAGCAATAAACAAATCTAAACTACAAAATAAAATACTTGTACTCACATATAAACTTTTTGTGGAGTTTTATATATTCCAACACTATCAAAACTGTCACGTTGTAAAACTTATCCTATTTTTATATTTTTTCTTCTATTGTATTCATAAAAAAGGTTTCGAAATTGATCTGTCAACTCGTGACCTCGAAGGCACTTACTTCTTTAAGGTGAGTATAACATGCGGAAGTTCATGCACGGGTACGGTAGTAGGTACTTGTAGATCCGGAGTAATCCATCCATATAATTAATACAGTAAAATGGTGATCTGAGATATAGATAACCACTAGATGGATTCGTATGATCAGGGTGTTTATCGGTGTAAAAAAATTTTCTATTTCCGCAATTGTAATCAGTTTTGCATTTTCGTAATTCTTAAAAAGTTATTTACAAAAAAAATAATTAAAACAATAACACAACGTCCTGCGCAAAATGTGAGTTGGGGAACCTGCGGCATATCATTATTATAACGCCATGTCTCCGAGCGCATGGCCAAATGTAAACAAATTGAACAATGAAAGTTGTGAATGTAAAAAAAGTTTACTGAGTTAGGCTGACAACAAAGTGTAATAAGGTATTCACAAAAAAAAACTGTTACAAGAACTCAACGTTCTTCGCAAAATTTAAGTTGGCGAACCTGTAACTGCTGAAAGCGAATTTTCAAACCGCATACATTTATCTGGGTGGAGGCTGCGGTTCGGTGCGGTTCAACAGCCAATTTAGATACAGAGAAGTGGCAGCGAATTTGGCTAACAGCGAAGGTTAGTATATTGTATCCGATTACATCGCACGCAGAGATAAGTTCTGTGCAATTTTTATATTCGTGTCTTATATTTGATATTTTGAATTGACAGGTACAAGTTTTTTTTACGAGCACATTCTGCATCCATCTTGGTGCAGCAGAATAGCATGGTGCAGTGCGGTTTACCAGAGGTTAAAGGTTAGTAATATCCAATTACATTGCAAGTCAATTGCATTCTGCCAACATACTCCAATATGTGCAGTAGATTACATTGTTTATATGGCTCACTTTTTATCTTTTTTTACACTAAAGAGTGCCACAGTCGTTTGTATCTTGGCTCATAAGAATTTCGAAATTCCTGTTATTTGCAAGTATTAAGATTTTAAGAATTAAATTTTAGTTCCCGTAACATTAAATCCTCAATGTTCATGAATGTCTTTTTATTTATTTTTTAGGACAAAAAGTTCTTTTTTTAAAGTTTTTTTAAGTTAAATAATCTCTTAAAATTTTTTTCTTAAAATTCTATTCCTTTTAAAAGTTTCTTTTTTTCTTAAAATTCTTTCTAA